>PNEQ01110516.1:0-38218 GCA_003012365.1 Medauroidea extradentata
AAAAAAAAAAAAAAAAAAAAAAAAAAAAAAAAAAAAAAAAAAAAAAAAAAAAAAAAAAAAAAAAAAAAAAAAAAAAAAAAAAAAAAAAAAAAAAAAAAAAAAAAAAAAAAAAAAAAAAAAAAAAAAAAAAAAAAAAAAAAAAAAAAAAAAAAAAAAAAAAAAAAAAAAAAATAGAGAAAACAAGCCTACTTGGCTGTAGTCAACACATCCATAAACGAAAAGAACAGTACATTAAAGAATCCATAAGGAATAAGTTAACAACAAATAAAGGAAAAAAACTAATAAACACCCAAAAAAATGTTGAGCAACAAAATAATCTGTAAAATTTAGGACATCACAATTAAGACAGCACAGACAATACTCAAACAAATAAAATAATGGGCACAAGACAGGATAATAACGACGTCACAGACACAGTCCTCTGTAGCAAATATCATGTGTGGAAGTGTATACATAGGAGAAACAGGCAGATACCTTTCCACATGTATTAAAGAACATAAAAACAACACCCAAAAAGGTGAGATATAAAAATCCAAACTGGCTGAACATGTGTGGGAAAATAGTAATAGAATACTTTGGGAAAATGCCACTCCACTTACACTAGATGCAGGTATTTCCATCCATCAGGTTTCAATACATAGAGAATCCACTGTATTTGCAAAGTGACAGACTATAAAACCCAATAAAAGGTGAGCGGCCAATCAGGAGAGAGCTCGACTGCCATTGGTCGCACTAGGTACAGAACTTCAGGCTTTAAACACTGTCTAATTTCTTCTAGTTTTCACTTTTACTTCACCTGAAGACGGGAGCAGATGTCAGCTCATGAAACGTCGTGAAAAGTCAGCGTTTGGAAATCTACTATGTTCTTTTGTGTCTTCATCATTGTGTCGACTAGTCTGTTGTCTGTGACTTCGTCGTTGTTATCCTGTCTTGTGTCCATTATTTTATTCGTTTGAGTATTGTCTCTGCTGTCTTAATTTCGATGTCCTGAGTTTTACAGGTTATTTTGTATCTTTAAATTTTTTTTCCCATTCATTTGTTGTTGACTAATTCCTTATGGAATCTTTCATGTTCTGTTGTTTTGGTTTACGGATGTGTTGACTACAGCCAAATAGGCTTGTTTTCTCTTTTTTTCGTATTTCGCTGATGGTTTTTTAGTCTCATTCTCTAATATTTCTGGGACGGCATATATCGCAATGACGTATGTCCACAATAACACAGTTTGTCATTCTGTCCCATTGCAAGAAATATTCAAAAACATTAAAAAAGAAGCTGTTCAGATTTTGGAAGCTTCTTGTAAGATGCTACACGAAAATAGATTTTAGAGTAAAATTTTACATGAATAGGCTGGTGATTATATAAACTATTATTAACACGTTAAGTACAGTATCAAAGAATAACTAATATTTTAGTGTGAATCTTACGCCACAATCACATTTCACTTAATATTCTCTCAGGTGAGATCTAAGAAACATGTAGGCTATAAATACGGCCCTGAAATGGTGCAAACCATTAGCTACATGTAAGTCTAGTCGATTTGTATTAAGTTAAACGCATATTCTGTAGCACAATTCACCGCCACAATAAATATCCATCGCTTAAAGACTTCAACACAAACGTATTGTGGCTGCAAATCATTTTGAAACTCCTAAATTAGAATACTGACACGGTAAACAACGTAACTGGCCTTGCCTTGACTAGGACAACGTGACTTTCCGCCAAGCGATTTGCACCAAGTGACATCAAGCCAATCACAGAGCGTTCTCGTTCCATTTGAAAATTTCCAACATTTACAGTAACTTTCTTTACATGTTAGATATTGTTTTAAGTCTAAGCATTAAGCACACGTTACTAAGCAATAAATCTAAATGCTGGTAATGTTTTTAGTTAAATACCTGACACACGCATGTTCTCCAATGCAAGAAAATTGTAGTGAAAAGCAAAAAACAATATTTTAGTTACTATTTAGAACTATTTCACACTTGGAAACCACACACAAAATATTTACTGGTTAGTAGACATGTAAACAAAGAATAAATGTTATTTCTACATAAAATATTATAGATAAAGAAACCAAAAAATTGCATGGCAATTGCAGCAAAATGCAAAGCATTTTGGTTTTGAACTTATTTTACACTTAGAAACTACATACAAAGTATTTACATGTTTACACATGTAAACAATTAAAACATATCACTTTTACATAAAATAATGTAAAAATAGGTGAAAAAATTTGCAAAAAATTTACATGTTCCAAACACAGAAACACAACTGCCCAAAAATGTACTTATTTCAAACAAAGAAACTTTACAAAATTAATTATATTATGTCACTACATGTTCAAACTTTTCCATTAATTTTTTTGTGTGATATTCCTCAAAACAGGGTACAGGACACAAAGGAGAGTTCAGGGCAGTTCTTGCACATGTAGCTTGTTTGTTTGTGTTTACACTCTCCTCTTCCCTTTTTATTGCACTGGTACGGTATAATAGAATACACTACGCAATTTGGCTTGCGGATCTTGTCAGCCTGCAGTTCTATAAAATGTCGTTCACTCAGCTGTACAAGTGGAACAATGTCTACACACATTCTGCCTCTATTTTTTGGTGGTGGTTGGGAATATTCCTCCACAAGCCCTTCAATTACACTATTCCGGTATTGAATTGCCTAAGTTTTAGTGTTTTATGACAAATAAGCAATATTCCCATTGATGAGTGCTGCTTTGACCATAAAATGCCACAATATATGATACCATTTCCTGTTTTTATGGTAGTAACTGTATGACGATGACAGCTGGTCAAAACGGTTGATGCCATTCATGATTGCACTGTATTCCAATACCACTTTTGGTTTATTAATTTTTCTGTATCCACTGTCTGTTTTTTTGCCCTTATTTTCACTTCAGTCAACTCATTATCATGTACAGTAGACGATAAGGTAACCCTTCCTGTATCCTGCCATGAGCATGCAAGCATACCTTGTTCTTGGTTCAGACAAATTTTGGCTTGTCATTTTTTTTCAATTTGCAAATACTGGATTTGCAATCTGTCGGTATGCCAAGCCTGTTGGGTCGGACTGCCCCACAAGCCTCTATGTCAATTTCTCAGAGGAACTGAAACAGTGATGGGCTAGAAAAAAATTGTCACAATAGACAACGCGTTGGGCATTTTTGAACCCAACCAACAGTTTCCTAACCACTTGTTCGCCTAACCCCAAACTTGGATCAATATTTACCTTAAGTGCCCTACTTTTCCCTACATAAACATCAAACCTCAACAGGGAACCCGTAGCACTATCACACAGTGACCAGAGTTTTACACCCCACTTTGTAGATGGTTTTGATGGCATGTACTGTTTGAATCACAGACGACCTTTGAAGCGGAGCATCGTTTCATCAACTGATAGCCTACAACCTGATTCAATTTCTTTTAAGTAGGTATTTTTACCATGTCTATGATTGGCCAAATTGAAGAGACGGTCATAAACATGGTGTGATTTTGGAAGTTGTTTGCTATTGTCAGAAAAGTATACAAATGACCTAAGAATTTGGTATCTGTCCCGAGACATAATATTTGAATAATTCGGAGTATAGTTTAGCCACGATGTTTCACAAAAACACTGTTCGACTGAAGTGTTCCGACACAAACCCACGCCGATTTCGATGGCTGTCATTGCTTGTATATCTGCAGGAGTGCACTCCGTCCACTTATTGTATCTTGAACGGGGAGATAGATTATCTGCATTATTTTCAGAGAACTGAGACACTTACAAATTTGTTTGGTCAGCTACTTAGGTAAAAAATAACTTTGGAAAAAAATTAGTAGAAACAGTCCACTGCTGAGTTGTCAGACGTTCTAGTTTTTAGCTAAGCACGCACAGGAGTCTTAACACCAATCAAGTGAAATACTTAATTTCACCGCCAATTTCCACTCAGCTTTTATTGTTTACAGAGTCTGTTTTTTCTTTTCGTGCCATCCGAACAATGCATTTGAGTGTCGACACGGCCACCACCACTCACTGAGTCACTGTCATTCGAATTTTTCAGTACAACACCTACAGTTTTACCTTCTTGCCTGCAGTCTTCATCTTAATCTTCTCTTCAGATTCACTAGAATCAAACTCCAAATCTGAATCGGCAAATAAAATGTCGTAACACTATTGTGTCAAACTTTTTCTCCTTCCTGATGCCATTATTGATGGCAAAAATTTTTACACCGTACTATGTAACTGCTTGTCGGCAACTGCATAAAAGAAGTCTCGTATACATAGAGGAATAAATTTTGAAGATAGCAGTACCAAATAGAAACGAACTTCGCAGAAAAATAAATCCCTCCTCTGTTGTTGGTAGTCGACCACAATAAAACAATATTGTACGCAAATACTAGATTCTAAGAATAAAAGAGGAATGAAAAAAGGATTAAAAAATCGCACAGAATCTGGGAATCGACTATAAAGGATTCAGCACCAAAGAAAAAACATATTCATCGCAGACATTCACTGAAGATCAATAAAAACGCCTCATTTGACTAAAGTAAAATGATGCAAGTTAGCGATATTTTCTGTATTCGACTTTAGTTGAACATCGCAGTTAAGGAGTTAATGCTAATACACGTCTGTGTCCATCAACGGCAGCTACGAGCGTTGGTGTTACCTCGCGAATTCCGTTTGGAAACATTAATTAAAATACACAGTTACAATACAAGATTACTACACATACATCCACATGCTCTGGTACTCAGTTTACTTGTATTTACGCAGGCTTAATTAAAGTGGTGACAAAACTACGTATTTTCCTGTGCTAAGGGTTGACACCCTGCAGGTTGTTTACATTTTGATTAGGTGAGTAAATGTTAATTGTAAAAGAAGCATGATCATTAGCTAACAACAAAACAAGTACGTAATTTATAGCTGGTCGTAAACTAGCTCTGATCAGAATATGGAACCGGTATGGCAGAGTTCATGATGCAAATGAAATAAAAAGGGCGGCAGAACCCATAAATATATTACAAATGCACAATGTACTTGTACTTTATTTGCTAATGCAATAGACATCCAACCAATACTCTATTCATGCCACATAAGAGTCAAATTCTATCAGGACCATGGCCGCAATGATGCAAAGTTCCTGAAGAGTGAAGGTTGAAAAACATGATCCTTCATAAAATCCCATATATACGTAATGAAGGTTTAAATGTAGAAACCAGTAACTACAAGTTAAATTCATTGTAGTCTACGCGTTAAGTGCATCTCATTAACAGTTGTACAAAACTGTTGCTGAGATAGTCTTGAACATCTTTATTAAATGTGTAATCATTGCTGTTTTCATTAAGTTGTGACACCAATCATTGAAACTGTACTCTGAAATGAATTGTCTACACACACTATCACTTTCAAAACTGACAAAAAAACTATTCATCTTAGCAGGTCTATGGTTGCATGACGATTTTTTTGTTCCTCAGATTCACATGTATTGCAGATTCATCTTTTCAGACAGTGAAATGTTGCTTCATTATTAAAGATGAACAGGCCTACAAAACATTCACCACATTTGGATGCAGATACTTCTTTGTCATTTTTTATGAAAGTGTTTGAAAATTTTTGAAAATCCCCTACGTGTTCTCCCTTTCAGGCAGGGTCACATTGTGCTTGTGCATGAATAAAAGCTGGGGTGAAGGTTGGGGTGGGCTGTTTGACTAGCGAGACATCATGCCTGTCGCCCATCTGGTCCGAAGAATTGACGAGGTGAGGTGAGATGAGAGTGGAGCAGCTACAGATTTTATGAAAATGTAATGATGCCAAAGCTAGCAGCATAAATAAAATTAAAATTTTTTCTGATAATTTCCATTACTCATTAGCATGTTCAACATCTCCACAATTTCCTCACTTGGCCTTACCGTTCGGGCAGCATTAGAACAACATTTGTTCCAGAATTTTTCAAACCACTTCCAGATATTAATGTAGAAAAGTGTTGCCTTCTAAAATTTCTCTTGAAAGCATCATTGCTCGGCCACATCAGATGAGTTTTTTTTAAGACAGGGACATTTTGTAACAGGATTTGATTATCTTGCAAAGTACAACACATTTATAAGAGAAAAACTAAATGTGACATAAAATTTAATCTTCCAACTATAAATACACTGTATTTTCATAATAAAAACAGTGTATTATTTACTAACAAACCAATGATAATGCATGATATTTATAATGTAACCAAATACTGTAGTTTCTATTCTATTTGTAGCATCATGCAATAACATTTGGATGTTCCTGTTTGAAATACATAACACAGTTCCTCTAGAAAACAGATATAGAGTTATCAGATTTTCAATGATTCTCCCAAACTTTTGTGAGACAACTGAAAATTTTGGAATTTTAAGATTCAAATTTTCACGACTGTGGTGGGTTTCCAACAATCCCTGGATACCAACACTGTGTTCACAAAGATTTATGATAGAGGATGAGCATGAACCAGCACCATAATGGCCTCAGCACTACATAAGCCTGATAACTTAGCTTACAAGATCACTGTGGAATGAATTTAACTGAAATATCATTAACATTCACAAAAGGTTCAATTCAGAAATGTAGAGAAGTAAGCAAATACATAGGTCCTTCCTGGAAACGTAACACTTTTTATACTCTTCCAAAAGGCATCAACTACTAAATAAATCTAGTTTATTTTAGTCAGACATTAATTTCTGGGTACATATAATGAAAAGTGTACTTAGTGTTTATAAGCAAATATATACAAATTTTCATATTAATATATGGAGGAATATTAAAAATTACTTGACATAACATTTAAAAACTTGCTCACTTTACTGTTAACAGCCTAACCAACATCAAGTACTCAAAACACAAGCTGTTGCAATAAGACATTTGTCCAGCCTACCTGCACCCAGCACAAAACTTCAATAATCAAATGCCGGACGTGCGGTTTATCGATAAACCTGAGAAGTAGGGACCACGTTTGCTTCCTACAGCCCAAAATGGAGGAAGTCATTTGTGATGGGTCACACAAGAGGTAAAGCAGCACTGGTCTCAAGAGCTCCACACAGTTGTTGGCAATACTGCAACAAGCATAAAAAATACTTGTCAACTACACATTTCTGAATTCTACACAAAAACACATGTTTCATTGGTTTACAAACTGAAAAAGATAAAAAAAACTCAATTTTTTTTTATAAATTGTATGTACAACTAAGTTGTGGACAGTTTAGGAAACAAATTTACGCTGTAATTTATAGTGAGTATGCAAGAAGAATAAAACAGGTAATACACACACAAAGTCATCAATGTATTCTGCAAACAATTAACAGGCAAAGCACATTTTGGGCCTGTAGAGAGCTACTAACCTATATTTTTCTAGAACCAATGTTAAATTTTTGAGACAATAGACTAAAAAAAAATATATATATATATATATATATATATATATATATATATATATATATATATATATATATATATATATATATATATATATATATATATATATATATATATATATATATATATATATATATACACATATATATTTTATTCCTTCGTAAATATTTCTTTTTAAAATTGTGATAAATGTACCTCCAATCATTATAGTGTCACATAAAAACATACCTAGTACAAAACTACTCATGTACATGGTAGCAAAAATTTCTGCATTGTACTTGTTACATAAATGTCATACGAGGCCAAATGGCGCAAAACAAATTGTGCTACTATAAAGAAAAATTCTAAAAGGTAGGTGTACTACACGAAGTATGTTACATTATAACCAACAGAACATGAAAAAAAATGATGGACAAAAAAATTCCAGAACAAAAATAATATCAAAAAATTGGCAAATAATGTATGGAGTGAAGTCATAAAATGAGAAATGAAGGATTTGAGAAAATTAGGATGAAATAGCATGGGAAAGTTAAGTCTTAAAAACAAAAGGTAGTCTAGAATGGTTATGGAAATGAGACCGAAAGGATTTAAAGCCACAGAAGAAGTAGAACAGTGACAAAAAAAATTGGGGTTGAACAAAACAGTTCAGACAACACAGAAAATAAAAGAACTCTACACAACTGGCCTAGCAATAGGTTGATATATGATTACGTAAATGTTCCAGTTTTCATTTTGTAAGTGAATGGCTATGTATGCTACAGGTGGTCTATCGAACAAGATTATAGCGGACTAAAAACCTCGTAAGATACTGACTCAGCGTTTACAAATTGAAGCTTCAAAAAGCCACTGCTAACATCAAAGAGAGAAACAGAAAAAAGGCAGTTTGGCTACTAATTACAATAACATTTTTAGACAGAAATACCCAGTATACAAACAAGTGCATGTGAGTTAACAAAAAAACCACAGATAGAAGACATATTTTTGCATGGTCGTGACATTTTGCTGGCCAAGCCAGATTCCTCAGGCGGTGAATAGTGGGTCACTGCAGTTAGTAGACGGTAAGCAATTGCACGTAACTAGTACAAGAAGGGGCAAGATAGAGTGTGGAAGCAAGTTTGAAAATGTGGCAAGGTAGGTTTTTAATCTTATGTCTGTGGAGTTGGTAATGTACTGATACACTAGTTCTCAGCGCAGAATGCATTATTGTGCGAGGATGGTATGGCCTTCACCACTCTGGTTTTAGAGCAGAAGTCATAAGTTAGTAAGTATATGGGTACAAGATACAATTTCTCTAGTGACTTTATGTTGGAACTATGACTTGATTGGTATCCACCTTGTGACCTTTCATCCTACGAGTGCGTTTGTGGTTAGGCCAATACATTCTGCATGTACAGAGTACACTGCAACTTCCGCACAGCATAGCTGTAGTTGGCTTGAATCAGGTATGTATGGTTGGTGAGTTGGCTATGAAAAGAAGTAGAAAGTTGAATTGCTTAAGTGATGCAGCAAGGGCTAAAACAGGGATGGGATCCCTGGGTGTGTTGACCATGCTGAGAGCAGAGTTGGTGAGCGGTGGTTTAGGGCGCACTAGTTTGTTGTGGAGGTTTGGTGGCCATATGAAAACTCATCTATGGGATTTGAACAACAGGTTGTAAGTTAGTGGTGAGGAAGAAAATATTTTGAGGCCATGACTGAGAGTGGTTCTGAGTATTGAGGGCTTCATAGTACGGAACAACTGCCTAAGGGATGCAAGAGTTACTATATCTTGTTTAAGGTTTGGTGTTCCTATTTGCCTGTCAACAAGTGGTCATGACACAAAATTATTTGCTCCACTTACATTTCATCCTTATGATTGAACATGAAGCACATCTGGTTGAAGATGTCTGGCCACACTGACGAGTCCTGTTTCAGAAGACTGATAAGTGGATGTTGTGGAGAGCGTAGCATAAATGGGCACTGGTAAGTGTTACTGCTTGCATGCTGGGCTCTCAACTCTAAAATTAACAAGCTTCCAATGGAGGGAACTAGCCCACAATGATTCCTGAAAAGTTTCAAAAACATGCTGTAACAATACACACGACAATATTACATAAGGAATGTTCCGGCATACAGTTACCAAGGTTATTTTGTGAACCTGGATGGATATAATCTCACTGGAGCTATATACAGTACCAGAATTAATACTGTTTAGGCATAGTCTGGGGGTGCGCAGGGGTGCAGCTGCACCCCCATTACAACTGAGATTGAATAAAAAATTATAACAAAAGAACTAGCCAGTGTAGTGGTTTATATTTTTTCAATACGAGAATTTCAACCTCATAGTTTTGAATCTTATTATCTTTTTATATACTATTTAAAGTAGGAAAATACAGTTTAGAATTAATTAAGCTGTGATTGCGTAAAATTTCTTTAAATAGCGCCCTGAATGTGTTTTAGTTTTCGAAATACGCACATTCTTGTCTAAAAAAAGTATGAAAGCAACAAGAAAAGTAATCTTTGTAAAATTGTTGACTCACATAACTTTCTCTTTAAAAAAAGTTACCATTTCTTCCAGTAGTATACTCAATATTTTGACCGTAAAACGGCTTAAATTGCACCATTTTGCACCTCAATTATAAAATTTTCCCGGAGGAGGACCCCGGACCCCTCGCCTATGTTTGCAGTGTACACATTCCGTCGACATGTAAAAATTTACCCTCCTCCCGAAAGTCAGGGTGTGATCAAACCCTTCCTGCACCCCCATTGTTGGAACCCTGGCTATGCCTATGTCAATGATGAAACATTGTGCGCATTTAGCTATCTTATAAACGATAAACTAGATACATGCTAAAATGTTCATCAAAGTATCTGCAGGCTACATTACTGTCGCACTATGGTTTCCTGGTATGCAGTGGGAGAGGAAGGGACTACATTGTCAACAGCTTACCTTCCAATCCAACTAAGAAGACCAGTTCCGCCTACACTAGGTAAAGAAGGCGAGAAAAACTATAGTACTAAATTTCCTTCACATTGAAAAAAAAAAAACATCATTCTGTATAACATTATTATAAATGAAATTATAGGTTTTATATTTAACAATATTTCTTTGGAAATACCTTATCTAGATGGTTTAAAAGGACTCAAATAACAAATCTTAAAAAAATTTAATTACAAGGTTTTAAAACTAAGGTAATAATATGTAGACGTATTCGCACGACCCACTCAAGTGCAGCATGCCAAGATATGTGCCTTCCCAGAGAAATCAGACACTTTGGCATCAGTGTCACGCTCCTATGGCCTTGCAGCAGAAGTCATAGCGAGAAACTCCTTGCAGAGCACCGCAGCTCTTCTGCTAGCCCGACAAGAACACTCCATGCCTAGCCTTGAGCTGCTTTTTCACTTCTGGGTGATGATTACGTAAATACCCATGAATGATTGTCAGGATTTTTGAAAATTTTACCTCTCATGGCTATGAAGAGGTGAAATATATTTTTCAATTGATTGTTAATTTGCTTTTGATGCAATGCGTTATCGTTGTGACAAGTGGTTACTTAAATGCCTCAAACGTGATTTCTTATTGTATGCAGACCTGTCCATTCGAGGGTTTTTTAATTTAATAATGTTGCCAACATTATGTGGCATGCTACAAAACACAGACAAAGCCACAGGTGGAGAGGTAGTTTAACAATGTTTTTCATAGGATAAAATACTTTAATAGAAAAAAAATACATAAGTTTTTCAAAACAACTGTGCAAAAATTATATTTTAAGTGTACATTTTGCCAATCTTGCCACCGCAGCATAAAGCTTGTATTAAATACTGTACATTATTTAAAAGTTATCCTTCAAATGTATAGTACTTTTTTTCATGAAATACTAATTGCAGAAATATTCTGTAATTTCATGTAATATGGTTGCTTGTACAATGAATACTTATGAGTCAATTCATTTTGTATGAAGAGAGTATTTTCTAAACAAGAGTTTAAAAAATAATAAAAGATAACTTATACCTTTCATTATCAATTCCAACTAGACATATAATTTTCATAAGTTGTCCACAGCCGATTATACTTAGCATAAAACTTAATCTTGATAAGATTAACGCTCCTGGTATATTTCACAGCACAGATGTAACAAACTTAGTATCTGCAGCTACTCTTTTCAGGTTGTCCGATTTAGTTAATAGATAAAAAGGGTTACATTAGCCATTGATACTTGTAACTACTATTTCTAGTTTTTCAAGTTGATGAGAAGCATGAGCTATCTGTGACTGTAGGTAAATAGAAAATAGTTCTAAGGTTTGACGATTCTCTGAATCAAATCAATAAATTTTGTTTTCCGTACCCTACAGTGGGTAATATTCTCTTATTGAGTTGCAAAAACCTTAATTTAGTAAATAATGAACTACACAAACTGTAAAGTTTTATATCAGCATCCTTTGTTGGAATTTACTAAGTAGTTTTAAGGGAAACAGAACTCTACTGCTGTTACCAAAATGACATATCACACTTATTAGCAGATAATGTATTCCAAAAGAAAGAACAAAAGAACTTTTTAAAATTAAGAACAAATACATATACGGTAGTTAAAAATAACTGTCTTTGGTCCTAGGAACAGACAGACTTGCTACGAATTTAAAATGTATATGCTTCATTTGTACCCAATTATAAATACTTGTGTTACAAAAGCTCTCAATGAGAACTATCACGGCCTTCCAAGACTCCAATCAGAATTACACTTTAATATTTTTAGTAGTGTTTTAGGTTTATGGCACAGAAAAGGCACCTAGGCTGGTAATCACATTTTAACACAAGATAAGATGTACAAGTTATAGAATGATACTTTCGGACAGTAAATACATACACACAGTAGGACGTACACATTTCTTCACGTGGAAGCACATTCACAACATTTTGCCAGCTACGTCAAAATTATCAGGTGGTGAGTGAAGAAACTCTGTGGTCTATTATTCAGCAATGGTTGGTGATCAGTTCACCTAGTGGCCAGAAGGCATATTAGAGTGCAGTGGAAAGCCTGAAAGTAATCTGCAGAAGGCCAGGTGTCTGTCTGGGTTTGGTGATGTATTGTTAATTAATTAGTTTTAAAAAACCATTCATAAACACTATTTCCTTCTGGAGGGGTATGCAAGGGTTACACAAAATACAACATTGAGTGTAGTACGTTCACACATGAGCAGTGCTAAATATTAAAGATTATTATTATTATTATTATTATTATTATTATTATTATTATTCGGAGGTTGGAGTTTGTCGAGTGTGGACGTATTCTCACATGGATCCCGCAGCCAGCGAATGTGTTTTTTAGTTCCTCCTTCGCTACTGATTGTAAACGTTCGTCCTTAAGATGAAATCTTGGGTATTATTACATACATCTGAGCATTGACTAATGCTCTATATGTAACAAACCATTTTTCAGTCGCCAAAATATTGTGAACTGTGCAGGAAACTGTAGTGCCCATGTGCGGGAAACTGTAGTGCCCATGTGCATGAAAAATGTGCGCCCGAGCACAATGAGGACTTACAAGATAAGAGATACACCTGCAGCAATATTAGTTGTGTTAAGTCCTACAAAATGTTCCGGTCACCAAATAAACAATTTCCCATCGTAATGCGTTTAACATCAGGTGAATCCCATCGACAAAAGGACAACATGGCTACCAACACACAAATGGTTAGTAACGTTAGCCAGACTGTGACGGAAGGAATATGGATCTCCAAAAGTGAGTATGAACAGTATCAATAATCTTCGGATCGTCTAGTATTTCTAGCACGTTAAATTTACATAGTCGTTAATGAAATGAAAAACCTTAAAGAAGAAAATGTTAACCTGCTTACAACGATAAGCAGTGTAATGGAAGCAATAAATCAAGGACTTAGCTGCAAAAGTTATGTGTCTTTCAACACACAGTCAACATATAGTAATAGCTTTAATAAACATTCTTAAAATCAAGTAACAGGTAACTCTACACCTCTACTTACTGGTAAATGTTCAAATATGACACATCAGCAGCAACAACAACAGTTGAGCTCTCACCAGGCACGTGACCCCCCTCCCTACTCAGGAGAGCCAAGCCGTAATGCTGAGGGCAGCAGACACGCTTCTGCTGATGGTGAAGGATATATTGAGGTTTCCGGACAACGTCGAAAGACCCCTCATGCACTGAAAAGTTCCGCTGATCATGCTAAAACTCGCAAGCCAGCTGAGTTAGGTGTCTGTAATAACTCAACACTAAGAACTATTTCAAAACTGTCCAGAAGAACCAAGGTTTTGTTTGTTACACATTTTGAACCTGACGTCACTGAACAAGAAGTCAAGTCGTATATTAATAATGAACTTATATTAATAATATATTATTAATATATTAATATTATTAATGAACTGACGCAACTGCAATTCACAAAAATGTGTACAAAATATGACACTCGTCTTTTCATATAGCTGTAACTGAACATGATTTTGATAGCATAAACAACACAGTATTTTGGCCAGCTGGTTGTCTCATCAGCCCCTTCTATGGTCGTTTAAAACCAGATCAGAATTACTGTTATCAAACTGAGCAACAACCTAGGTCTTCTGATAATGTACACACACAACACACGTCTCAGCTTGAAGCTTCATCCGTGGCCAATCAGAATTAATTTATTGATGAGGCTGCTTAGAATAGAAAAGACTGATTATTAGTTTATGTCGAGTGCAGGAAATGTGACCCATCTTTACTATCAAAATGTTCGTGGCTTACGTACCAAAGCATCTGAATTTTATGTGAGTGTTATTTCTGATTGCCATCCAATAATTTGCTTAACTGAGAGATGGTTTAACAATAATAGCACTAACCCTCATTACTTCCCTCAGAACGTACAGGCCTGCCACATTAACGGATTTTATCCGTTTTAACGGATATTTAAGGGTTAAAATGGATAATGCTAGACATTCACGGATGTTTCCAACACCTGTCTATCAACAATAGACACAATAATTAGCGACGCACATGAATGGAATAACGAAATTCAGTAATCTTTTTTTTATGTATTCCTTGCACCTAGAAATCTTTTCTTTTTTTTTTTTTTTTGGAGAAAAAGTCGTGGTATATGCTAATACATACAGGAAATATTTACGAATTACTTTACACTAAAATAAATCTTAACGGAAATTTTTTTTAAAACACCTCATAATGGCCATAGCCCGTATTTTGGCCCACAAAATTTGGTCAAAAACCAATTTACATGCGGCGCCGTGATGCAAGCAAACTATGTCAGATTCGAGGCCATAGAAAAACTTGAGCAGATATATTCCTCATTCAACAACAAGTAGCTGGTTCAACATGTACATAGTTTCTCTAAACGTGTTCTACAAATTTTTATGAATAGGATAACGGGTGGAAAGTTTTACTGCTATTTTACTGAAACTGGTTAGAAAATAATTCAATCTGTAAAGACATTAACATTATGTGGTTTACAGTATAACATCTCAGTTTTCACGGTACATATTAATAATTTACTATACATATTTAGTTCACTATCAAAATTTTACAGCAAAAATTGTCTAAAAATACTTCAGAAAAGTACTTAAATGTTAGTTGGAAATATTACAGGATTTTTTTAACGCTAATTACAGGAGGTTGAAAACTAACTTGGTGCCAGCCCTGCTACAATATATTCCGGAACGATAAAAATTCCAAACTCACATCTCTTACTCGAGGTGGTGGAGTTTTAATAGAAGTTGATAAAAAATGTTTCCTTTTTCTTTTCTTAGGAATGATTTATCAGATCCTAATACTGAGGCCGTATGGGTAGAAATAGCAGTTACTTCTCAATATAAAATTCTTATTGGATGTATTTAGGTTCCTCCAAATACAAATGTTGAAGATTTTCAAAAATACTTTACTTTTCTTGAGAACAAATTAACAGATTATTCTCATCACATTGTTCTCGTAGGTGATTTTAATGTTTCTGGCATAGATTGGAAGTATAAACATGCCCAGAATGTATCCCATTATTAATGTAAAATTATAGGCTAATGCCTACTCAGTTTCATGCTACCTTAAATTTGCATCAGTATAACACCACTGTAAATTATACCTCTCTATTAGATCTAGTATTTTCTAACAAATTTATTCATTCACCAACTAAATGTGATGATCGTTTGGTAAGAGAAGATGGGTTTCTTCCAGCATCAACATGTTATTTTGGATTGAAATTCCCCCCTAAACTCAACTGCAATAAGGGATTATTTTACGGGTGACTATTTGTCTGTATTATTATCCCTAAGAGATACTAACTGGAACATGATATATACTATGACTGACGTGAATGACATGGTCAAATATTTATCAACCAAGGTATGTGATGTCATTAATCACTTTATACCCACTAGGTCACACAAAAATAACAAATATCCTGTATGGTTTTCTAAAGAACTAATCAGACTTATCAAATCTAAAGAACGCAGACATAAATTATACAAAAGAAACCAAACAAGACTTAACTATAGCCGCTTTTCCAATTTACGGAAACTAGTCAAAGCAAAAATAAAACATTGCAAGATGAGTTGGCTTAGATCTGTCAACAACAAACTTAAATTTGAGCCAAAGAAATTTTGGAACTATGTCAAACTTATGAAAAATGGTTTTAAAGAAAACAATCTAAGTGAAGATAGGAAAATTATCTCTGAACCATCCTTTGTTGCAAACTATTCTGGCAAAAGGTTCTCTGAAGTGTTTGTGAAATCTATAAATATTTGCAAACCAGTGGCAGATAATGATGTATCAAAATTGCATCTATCTATACCTCTTGTAAACACAAGTTTGGTTTCGTGGGCAATTAAGTGATTAAAATCAAGTAAGTCTGTGTGTTATGATAGGATCCCTAGCTTTATAATAAAAGGACGTTCATCTATTTTTGCTTCTATACTGGCTCATATAGGTATTTAATACCAGTCTGTCCATAAGAATTTTTCCTGATTGTTGGAAAACTGCTATTGTTATACCCAGGTGAAAATGTCATCCTTCTAACTACAGGCCAATAATATTACTTAGCCTTTTTTCTAAGATTTTTGAAAAGATAATTCATAAATACCTTTTCTTTCACTTAAAAAACTACATCTCTGATAGACAACATGGTTTCATGGCTGGAAGAACAGTCTACTAATTTATTTAACTTCATTAATAAAATACATACCTATATTACCTCCAGATTACAGAATGACGTTATCTATTTTGACTTTAGTAAAGCTTTTGATACTTGTCAACATTCTATAATTCTAAATAAACTTTCTGCTTTTGTCTTAGATAACGGCTATGTAAATTGGACAGTCAAGAAACTTTCTAGATAAAATTGAAAACATTTTATCTTCTAAATTTTATATTGTATCTTCTGGAGTTCCTCCACGAGTTCTTTATATTCCTTCAATGTTTAGTATTTTTGTTAATGATATTGTGCAGCGTATAAAATATTCAAGTTGTTTACTTTATGCTGATGACCTTAAGATATTCAAATTGATCAAAGATGTAACCTGATTGCCTCAAATTACAAGCAGATATAGATGCTATTGTCAGCTGGTATTCTGGAAATGAAATGGAGCTCAATCTTTCAAAAATACAAAGCACAACTTTTACATGAAAGACATATTCTTTGATCTATAACTACCATATAAAACAGACCGTAATAAACCGAATGACAACTGTCAGCGATCTAGGAATGTTGTTAGATACAAAATTACTGTTCCACCACCACATTGATATGTTAGTTAACAGTGTATCAAGAATTGTAGGTCTAATTTCTCACATCACTAAACAAAGCTCTTAATAGCGATTCTCTGCTATGTTTGTTCTTTTCTTTAGTTAAATCTAAACTTGAATATTGCTCTGTTGTTTGGAATTCCATCACGGTAACAGATTCTAAGCACCTTGAAAATATTCCAATTAGAGATTTTAAAATAATATATGAAAGATATTACATTGATAAGACAGGTTTTATTTACAATGAAGATCTAAATAAATATAATAAGCATTCTTTAAAAGAAAAAAGAGTTGCTATGGATGTATTATTTCTTTTGAAATGTTATTTTTGCAATATTTGACTACAGTATATGGAGATTCACCAGTCATTATCTCTGATAATTCCAAATTACAGAAGTAGAAGCTAAATCTGGAAGAGTAATTGATCGCTGTACTAAACATGTCAACAAAATTTGTTTATCTTTTGATCCATTTAATAAAAAAATAATAAAACATTATTAGACGTGATTTGTCAGAGGTAGATGAAAGTTGTAAATATTTTATAAAGATTTCTGTTCTACCACAGTATGTTAATTTGTTGAACAAATTTACTTACACTGTAAATTTATTACTGTAAATTTCACTTGGTTTATTATTCCTCACAGAAATAATACATTCAATCACCTGACTTGTATTACTATATTTTGTTTGTTTCTTTCTTCGTATTTAATGTAGTGCCTATCTGCTGTGGTATAACATGTTTGGCAGGCACTTTGATATTTTTGTAAATAAATAAATAAATAAATAATTATTGATATTATTGTTGATAATAAAATAATAATAATAATAATAATAATTTATTTATTATGTTTAAAGTGCCATCCAACAGTCTTGCGACCAATAACAGGATGACACTAAACAAATAACAGATACAAAGACAGAAACACAGGATAAACAATTAACAAAGGACATACAAAAGAATACAGACATACAAAACAAAGGACTAGACACTTACAACACACACTGACAGGACAAAATGCAGCAAAACATTTAAAAAAAGAGACAAACAGAAATGAGACACTTAAACAACCTTATTTAAAGTCCCAGAATACAATTTTTCTTTCCTTAAAAGGATCAAATTTACAAATATCATTAAAATTGAATATACATCTGTTAATTAAGTTTTTATTTTTAGATAATGCGTAAAAAAGATTAAAGTTTCTACTAATATGGTTAGGCACCTTTAAACCTGTATTGTTTATAATAGTTTGACAATCAAAATAATATAGAAAGGAGTTAATAAAAAATAGAGCATCATTAACTATCCTACGAGCATGTAAAGTGGTTGTCTTAAAATCAGTAAGTATATGGATACAACCACTTTACATGCTCGTAGGATAGTTAATAATAATAATAATAATAATAATAATAATAATAATAATAATAATAATAATAATAATATATAAATTAATGAACACTGACTGACTGACTGACTGACAAATCAGACTGCAGCCCAAACCACTGGACTTAGAATCGTGGAATTTTTTGTGTGGGTTCCCTTCAGGTCATAGGCGAGCACTAAGAAAGAAGGGATTTTTCGAAATTCTACTTCTAAGGGGGTGAAAAGAGGTGAAATGTGTTTCCGAAGAAACATCTATGGAGCACGAACCAGACGGCCTAGCATAGTGATTTTTACTTTAATAGGACATTCATAAAAATGCATATCGGCCAATTTAAGGATATTTCAAAATTCAACATTTAAGGGGGTGAAAAGACCTTAAATGTGTTTCCGATTAACTATCGACATCTATTGAATTCTTCGGGATAGAGAGTTGGTTATCACTTCAAAATGTCGCTTACGTAAATACCCAAAGAGTACTATTAAGGTTTTTTGAAATTCGACCCCCAAGTAGTAAAAAGGGGCAAAATGTGTTTTTTTATGAATCGTCTATATCTTTGAAACACAATTGGCTATCATCGTGATTTTTACTTTAATTGGTTACTTACCACAAATTTCTATGACAAGACTCCAAGACTTTCCGAAATTTTTTAATTAAGGGGGTGAAAATACGTGAAATGTTATTTTGATTATCTCTTCATATCTATCGAACCAATCGAGATATCGAAGTGCTCTTTCCTTCAAATTGATGCTTTTGTAAATCTCCCTAGTAATATTAAATATATTTTCCGAATTCAGCACTAAACCGGTTAAAAAAAGGGGTAAAATGTGTATTCCATTCACAATTCATGTATGTTAATCCCATTGATATTTATATAGCAATGTGATTTTTGTTTACAATTGATGCTTACTCAAAAACCTGAAAAGTAATTTCAGGAATTTTCAAAATTCGCCACCTCAAAAGGTGAAAAAGGGTGAAAAGTGTTTTCAATTAATCGTCGATATATCTTGAACCCAGTGGGCTAATGTTGTGTTTTTTACGTCCACGAGACACCAATAAAGTATTCTAAAACGTGATTCAGGGATATTTCAAAATTTACTATTTTAAGTGGTGAGAAGACCAATAACATGTTTTAGATAAATCTTCGATATCTATCGAACCCGTCAATATATAGGCCTACAGTTAATTTTTGCTTCAGGATGATGATTACAGAAATGATTGCAAAACAGTTTTAAGAATTTTCTAAGTTCAATTTCTCAGTACTGTGCAGGGGTGATGTGTGTTGTTTTAGTGAATGATCGATTTTGATTTGACTGAACAGGCTAGCGATGTGATTTACACTTCTATTGGATACTTATATAAATGTTTTATGATGTGAATTTAAAATATTTCAAAATTCGACACCAAAAAGGGTGAAAAAGCACAAAATTTGTTTCCATCAACCCACTATATCTATCTAACCAGTAGCGATATTGAGGTGTTGTTTGCGTTAAAGTGATGCTTATGTTAGTATTTAAAAATATATATGCAAGTTTTTTTTACTTTACAAGATAGTGTGATTATTAAGTTGGTCAATATTCAAGGCAAACGATTCGAAAAGCAGGAACGAGCAGCGAGAAATAACTTATACAGGAGTTTTACTCTTCAGTAACCTATCGAGACGTGGTGTTGTACAACCTCTTATGAGTCCAGGACACAAATATTTAATTTTTTGAATTAAATTTCATTTGCATGAATTATTTCGATGTTACGTGACGCAGTTGTTTGTTATTCAGGTCTAGATTCCGGAAGGTTCTGGGCTCGAATTCCGTTAAAAGCTGCGTGCAAACGTTCAATTCTGACACACAAAAACTAAAAGGCAGATCGAATTAGTGCAATTTACATGTAGTCGTTTGAAAGGGGGTAAAAGTGCAGTTCGCTTTCTACTTAGGTTCCTCTATATCAGCTGACATATCGTCGTCGGTATACTGCCAAAAGTGATTAAGCCATAAATGTTATTTTGTTTAAAAACATTATTAATTTGTAGATATTAACAAAAATGTGGTAAGTTACTATACTGTGACACAACAATACGAAACGACGAATACTTTAAACTTGGGCCATTGTTCGTGAACAACATACACATATTCCTAGGATTTTTATAATTTTATCTCATTTTGACTTAGTCACTTTTGGCAGTAAACCGATGATATATCATCTCACTAATCTCATCTTTGGAACACCAAATACGTTTCCCCGAAACCTTTACACACTGAAACTTTGTAATGGCAATAAAGTTGAAGTGAATGTTTTGAAAATAAAATATAATTGAGGGCACAGTCACCAATGGTTCTGCACAGGGGACATCAAATGTTTTTCATTCGAATAACTTCTTACCTTAGGTGTCTGTAACTAAACCACAACGTTAAATTGGCAGAGCTTCAAATAAGGCCCAGGCGAAGTCGCTGTTAGTGGAAGGGACAAACTGAAGATTGCTTTTCGCTTGGACAGCTATAGCAACTTATCCTGCTGCAGAGTTAGCTCAACTAGCAGCTTGGAAATTCTAACACTTGACGACTGAAGTACCAATCTTGTGTACAAAGAGGTTTTAAAATTAAAGTAAGTATTATCAGTTACAAATAATACTTGCCAGCACAGTCGCGGGGGAGTGCTAGTATTATTATATTAATCGTCACATTAGTCACAAGCTTACGTTTTGTGGGCTTAAAATGTGTTAAAGTGAATATAAGTCATTGGCTTGTTTAATTTTAATACTGTAATAAAGTATTACTATCAGGAAATAACATTACTGTATCAACAAATCGGTTTAGTAAAGTTAAAAATCTATATTTTAAATCACAGTAGTGAATAAACATAGGATTGTAAATAACATAGCTCTCATGTTCCCTACCGTGAGCTATGTGCTCCAGCATTCTGCACTTGCTCAGGCCCGTCACGGTACAAGCTGAGCCCGATGCCACGCCGGCCTGTTACCCTAGACCAGACACAAGCAGTGTGGCAACATTGTGCTAGATTGAATCTGACTATGCGCCTCCCCTTCTGTGGGAGAAGACCCAGATCCTTGCAGCTGGTCCTTACAGCATATTCAACATTCATTCACACAGCAAATCAACCAACTCCTGATAGTTCAGAGTCCAATGTCGTCATTTATTGCAAATAGCTTACAACCATTAACCTGACATGTTACATAGAGTCTGGAGGTACTGATAAAGTCAGCAATAATCACACAATGACAGACAACTTTTCTGGAAATTTACAAATATATGGTTTAAATAAAGTTTCATAAATGCCATATTCAAAGCCTGTACTGTGATCTTCTGCATAGTTAAATTTTCTTTGTTAGGATCAGTTAAACAAATTAGGCTGAAAGTCTTAGCAGTAAAGACTTCATAAATAGTAATACGTATTTGTTCCCTGTTTTGTTGTCAAATATCAACTAACAACAACAGGATAACCTTCCAAAACTTGATACAATTTTATTCAAAACTGAGGAAAAAATTAAATAACTTAATTTATTAAAAAATATAAAGTATTAACAAAAGAGTTTAATAATATGAAAATTCCTGAACACTCACCTGACAGTTGGCAGTGCAGCAATGAAACTAGACAATGTTGGCATAACTCCCAACACACCAGTCTCTACCAGAGTCACAAGACCTTGGCAGGCAGTAATGCTAACAAATGGATTCTCATCTTCACATTTTGCTTTCAGCAGTTTTAATTCAGGAAGCTGTGCAACACAGACAGTACAAAGCAGGTTTAGAGAAAAAAACCAATAGCAAATAACTATACTAGATATGTATCATAAATGTTATAGCACTGCAGAACAGGCATGGATATTTTTTTAAATCTGTTTCCCTTGTATAAGAATCTGTTAAGTCATTCAAGACATTTTTTTATAATGGAACATCAGACATGTATGTATTATACTTTCATTAATGAAAACTAGTGCTCTGTAGCAACTTAAAGACAATAAAAAAATATAATGTTTATGGTTGATTGAGTTACCACAAATCATTTTTGTTTTCTTGTTTTGGCATCCATTTTGTCAGGCAAGTTTTGGAATGATCATAGAAAATATGGAGACCTGTGATTGGCTGTGCTACAAAATGCACCACCATTTTGAGAAAAGTTTGCAACACCAATGCAGTGAGTGATAGGTAAGAGGGTACGGAAGAAGTATGAAACATGTGCCAAGCCTGTGGAATACATGGGACTCTGCCATTTGGATTAGGTTGATTACTCACATACATAAAGTAAACATTTCAACATACCAGGCATGGCATGTACCAATGGCTGTAAACTAAAGGGGGCCGCCATAATGTTTATGCTTGGAGGCCACATGAAGCCATTAGGTGGACTTGAAATCCATTGCGTTGGGGGAATACACTGCTTGGTAGTTTTCGCAAAGAACTCAAATAATTTTTAACACAATGCTTCATATAAAAAAAAACATTTAAATGAATTTTGGTATAGTATTTTAATAAAAAAATGTATGCCACTATAAATGCAAAAACGTAGACAAAAACTGTGGGGTTTAGTGTGAAAACAATGTAGGGATTCTTCAATAAACATATTAGGTTATTTTAAATCTAAATCATTTTAAAACTACCAGGCATGGCCTTTGGTAACTGATTTTCATAGTATTAATTTTTCACTGTTATTATATTTATAACAGCCTTTACATCATATCCCCTCTTGTTGAAAGTACGTAGGAGTAATTTCCTCATGTTAATAAAATCAAGAAAATTGTATCTCAGGATAACAAGTCTCCACTACATTTGAATCAAACATTAGAAGATCAAAAATGAGGTCGTAATTGTTTGCCAAATTGTAGTCGATTTTATGTCAATTCATCATAGCAGACCAATGCCAGATTGCACTGTACCACCGCACATAGCATAAGTACTTGATAATTGTTTTGAATGAAAACAGTGTGTTACGCACTTGCAACAAGAGAACCTCTTTTGTTACGCATTTGATGCTCGCCAATTATTTGTCTTCAAATACTTCCATATCCATACAGCGCAAAACTTTTAAGACATACAAAGGTGGTAACCCCTGAGATTTTCATAATGGCGGAATGGAAGAAGGCGTGAACAGCATTTGCTGTAGGATTACAGATCCCGATAACATAAAACACTGTTCTGAGTTTTGTCCTTTTATCTTACATTGTTTCTGATTTTTTCACAAAACACTGTTTCTAATTTCAATTTTCAAGGTCTTATTTAGCCTTTAATGTTCGGTTTAGGTGCCCTATATGTTTTCTATTTCATTTTTCATGAGGTATTAACTGCCAACGTTTGATGGTCAAATTTAGAAACAACCTCTATATGTGAACATACATGGTATATATTAGGGCCGTTCAGTATCATAAATTGTGAAATTGATGTTAAATTCCACTGCATACTCCGTATTTTCTGTATATCAATGATATCTCTATCACAACTTTTCGGTATATCAGTAACACTAACTTTTCTATATTCAATACGCCGATAACATGGCTTTTTCAACACCAACTTTTCTAATTTAATTTTCCAAATACCGAACAAAATACCCAGTATTTTAAATCATCTATATATTTATTGCCGATGTGACATGTTTAATTAATATAGTGCCACTAGTGGCATTGAAATGTCTGAGAAATTTGTAAATTGATACCTACTAATAATGAAAATGATAAATAACTGTGTAGCTGACTAAAATAGTGTGAGACTACATAGATTTACCAATGGTAAACCTAGACAGTGACAGTGATGGCACTAATTTCTTCGATTACACATTTCTAATCTTTAATATCACATAGCAGCAAAATAACTGAAAATATCATTGGCAATGACAAATATAAGTACGAAAATTTGCCAAACAAAAATAATATTGTCCTCGTACAATAATGATACCATCCAGTCATGATTTCAGTGATATAATTGTTTTGATAATAATGCTAATTTAGATAATAATTGCAATTTTGATGACATAGGTCCAAAAATAATATCAATGAAACTGCCAGTTGTGTTGTATTTTCTAATTTTGATAATACTGCCAACTTTTATATAAGGATATATAAAAAATATTGGCATTCTGGTGGTTTCGATATCAAGATACTGATGGCATCCTATATTTAGAAAATTAGATATTGATTACATTTTTCCGTTTCGATAATAGTAGTCATCTATACACATTGATAGTTTCTGTATGTTTAAATACGGAAGTCATTTTCGTTATGTCGGTGATTTTGATAATATTGTTACATTACTGATATATTGCGAGTTATCGGTACTTACCTATGTTTAAATACCAAAGTTGTTTTCGGTATATTGTCACTATTAATAATATTGTAAAATTTTGATATTGATAATATACAAACACACACACAAAGGCTGTTCAAAAAAAATATATACACACTCACGCACGCACGCACACACACACACACACACAAAATGTACAGTACAGTCCCAGAAAGCAGATCTAAAGCAATGATGCAGTTATGCAGTATACTGGATTCATGCAGCATCAATTTGTTTCTGTTTTCAGTATACCTGAGATCGAATTTTCAGAGCATTGTTCGATGGGTTTTTTCAGAATAACCCCAACTCTCGCTGTATTATCCCAGAATTTAAACACTTCACCTTGTTAAATACAATGCATTTTTTTAAATATATATATACATATATATATGTATATATATATATTTTTTTTTACTGAATCATTCTATGATGCACACACAAAAGAAACTAGTAAATTTATTTTGCCAGTTCCATTTTATTCTTAATACGGAAAAGATATATACCTAATTTAATCAATTTCAGAAAAGTAAAACATCTAGCAATAAGTCTAGTAGTGAAATTTGTATTTACCTCTGTTGTCTGGCTTGCCTCTGATTTGCTCTGCACTATATCCACTAGTTTTGAAATTGCCTGGAAAATGAAGAAGGTATAGCAAGATCACATAACAAACAAATTAAAAATTATTTTAATGACACCACAAACGTGATGTATTACTAATCATACTTGCAAACAAATTGTTACAATCATACAATCATAAAGTGTCAGTGGAAACCAAAAAATGCAATGGAAAATTAAGATAAGAAATAAAGAAATTGTTTGTTTATCTTAAGAAGGTAAAGGGGGATGAGAGACGAATGCCAATATTAAAAGATATAAATGAGCAGTCTGCAATAACAAATTAGGAAAAGGAAGAACTGCTGCAAGCCTTGTACTCGTCACAAATTGACGGACAGGATTATTAGAACTGTGAAGCTAAGGGAGACCTATGCATCGTGGGAAGCTAAAGGAGAGACCTGTACCTCTTAGGAAGCAAAATATTATTACGTGCAAAATAGAAAAAGTAATACATTGGTTAAAGTGTAATAAGGCAAGGGGCCAGATGGCATAGTGAATGGCATCATAAGTTTGGAGGAAAAGAGATGGTCAAATATCTAGTACAGTAGTAATTTATCACAGGTCCTAGGAGGAACTGAGGTACAGCAGGATTGGTGAAGTGAAGTGATTTTGGTCAACGCTCAACATCTTGGTCTTAAGGACTGGCTAGGGGTGACATGCCGTAAATATGGAGCAGCACCAGAATGAGGAAGCGGGGGGAAACAAGAGATCATAGAGAAAACCAGTCGCCAGTGGCATCGTCAGGAATGATTTCCACATGCAAAAATTGGGGGATAGACCCAACCGGAAATCAAACCTGTATCACCTTGGTGGGAGCCGAGTGCTCTAGCCACTACACCAACTGCGATGCTTCCACAGGATTGGAAGGAGGCAGTGGTGGTCCCATTAGTCAAGCAGAGGGAAGATAGGGGGAGGCTTGGCATCAGCCTAACAGTGAATCTTACATTGAATAAGTAGAAAATAATAGAAAGACTGATGATTCAGTATGTAGTTCTAGTTATGAAGGCGGGGAACTCGTTGCAGGAATATCAACATGGATTCAGGAAGGGTTATTCATGTGAGATGCAGCTGGCTATGCCGTTAGAAGATCTGTGACGCATGCTCGCAGCGTCTTGTGCTGTGAATCCCTCGCCTCATCCTGCCAGTTTCATATTCCCGCACCTATTGTTAATCCTTTCGACCCTTATTTCTCCCACACACGTCAGTGCGGTCTAACCTGACACCAAATATTTAATATAAAGCCTACCAAACCCTTCCTTAGTTATCCTTCGTTCACAAAAACCCCGGGCAAGGATATTTTAACGTATTTTTCCTACGAGACGCTTTGCCGCCTGTAGACACACCACCCACAGCACAGAGACCACAGAAGAGGGAAGGACCACCCCCTCACTTCCGAGACGCCTTTTATTAGGCAAGCGGCCAGCCAATCACCACAGACCGCCTCAAGAAGGGTATAAAAGAGGGAGCACGAGCCACCAAAGAGTAGTTCGTCTTCGAATAGCAACCTGCTTGCTACTTTCGCTGAGCAGTACCCCTGTTATCACTGAAAGGTTCAGCTGCGGTAGATTTCTCTACCCTCATCGCTACTATAAGCTAAAGCTCCAGGCCCTGAAGACCAGCGACCGTCGGATCCCTTCCAGAAGCACCCATCACGACTGTGAGAGCCTTCTACGCCAGCTGTCCAGCTTCGCCGACCAAGAGCCACTTTTTGAGGCGTCGTCACCTGCATCAACGACTCTCCCCACGGAAGCTAGTGCTCTTCGGTTCCTTCCTACACGCCCTTCCGGCTTTTTAAGCACAGGGTGTTTTAGTTTCATTGTTGGCGTACGCCAATAAACAACGCAGCAACATCATTCCGTTCTTTTCTTCACTAGCCATACCTTCCATTGATGACAAACCCATCCGCCTGCTAGACACCTGTGGCCCCTGCATCCCATAGGATTGCAACGGGAGTTAGATATCGGGTCTTCATAATCATACTACGACTGTGATGAGGTGTAAGCCACCCGATTTAAGATTTTCTACATTACGCCCTCTGGAGATAGCACGACTACACTGTGCTCTTTCCGAGTGGTGTCAGGTTTTATCTTGACTGGGAGAGGTGAAAAGTCATAGGGATGTGCTGAGGCGCACTTCTAGCGCTCCTCTACAAGTCCGCCTGCCCAGCGCCAACAATAGTGCCGCCGCATTAAGGCTTTACATAGCCTAACCATTACATTTTCATCTGAGCCACAGTCAGGCTATGCCTAAGAAGTCAGGTAGGAAATTGAGGGCCCGACAAGAATTCGCCAAGTTGGTACAGAAGGCACGGGAGGTTAGGGATCCTGAGAGAGGGGTGTATTGGATACAGAGGAAGGTTTCCGCCGCCGCTCGACGAGCCACACCACTCAACGTCCACGCCATCGTCCGGCTGGCATTACAGTAACTTGGTGGATCAGCCTTCCTTAGCATCCCCTCCTTAATACTCATTTCCGTTTCAACCCCATCCTCGCCTTGTTGACCCCCATCCGATGCAACTCTTTACCTCGGCACTTTCGTGCTATCCTGTCCAGGGAATCAGCACCCCATTGTTGCCACTTCTTCCCTTCCACCTTTGGCTACACCTACTGTGGAAGCGCAACCTCCAGTGCAACGCTAGTTTCCCTAGTTGTAATAGCCTTCACGAAGTGGGGAGACTGCGGTCGACGCTTCAGGAGTGCATCCTGGGAGTGGAGCATGCTGCCACCTAGCCATCGCGCCCTCGCCGACAGACTACCCGCTCCCCACCAGACGCGTGTGGGCTTTCATAACCAAACACCTCGTCATCTGTTATAAGTTGATGATGAGAAAAAGTCGGTCAATGTCTGCTTTGCCGACTTTGAAAATGCATTCTGTAAGGTGCCACACGAGACATTGAGAAACGTAATGGTTTAGTGGTAGACGAGTTTGTTGTGTAATGGATAGAGGACTTCTCAGTAGACGGAGACTGAGAGTAAAAGTGGGGTAATCCTCATCATAAGAGGGAGAGGTTGCACCATGAGTACCACAGAGAGATGTGCTGGGCCCCTTGTTGTTTAGTGTAATGGCAAACAACATGTCTTGGGAATTCGGTGACAAAATAAAATTGCTCGTTGTGTATGTGACTATGTATTATATGCAGATATAAGCAGAGGGAACAAGTTGCAGGATGACAGTGATAAGATACAATTGTAGAATGAAACGAACAAAATTAAAATAAATGTAAAAAGACAAAAACTGTGAGGTTTGCAAGGCAAAGAATTAGGAGAATGGCCATATGAAAATAGGAATCACAGGAGATAGAGGAAGATTCCTCAAGTTGTTAGGGATACTGTTGCATGGTGACAGGATGGAGAAAGCAGATAAAGTGATTTTATAAAATGGCAAAGGCACTACGAATTCTGGGAAATGGTAATGAAGGGGGTAAGTAGTGCTGTGAAGGAAAAGGCATGTTACAATAGTGCAGTCAATATTGGAGTAGGCCTACACAGCAATGGAGTGGGACTTGCATGGTGTTGGAGGTGTATTATATTCAAAGACAGGTAGCAAGGTGGCTAACAGATAAATGGCATAAGGGCAGACTGTTAACGACAAAGTGAATCTTCAGCCAACAGTGATGTCAAAAGTTATTGGGGTGAAACTCATTGACGGACTGGATATCCTGACCGGATATCTGAGGTGGTGAATGAAGGGAGAGGATGTGAAAAATTTACCCTGCTTATTAATGAAGGCAGAGTATAGATGAAAACTGAATAATAGTAACATTCAGAGGGCGAGCAGCAAAATGGAACATAGTGAGGTTGGTGAGGGAGTGGAATTTTTTTGTGATGAAGAAGGAGGTTGGAATGTTTATGAGGGGTTTAAGATGGGATTGAGGAAGTGGTTAAAACTTTCCACTGGGCAGTCACCCAGCTGTAGGGGAAAAAAATTATTAATAATTAGTAAGTATTATTTTTTTAATTTCACTGAGTTTACATTTTCATACTGAGCACAATGATTTTACTAAAAGTAACAAGATAACCTAAAAAACATTTTCCTACCATACTCATACTTACATTGACTATCAAAATAGGATTTTTTTTCTTGAGTTTGTATTCTATTTCATCCATTTTGTGCTGTCAGTAATATAAAAGCACAGCTGACTGCCTGAAAACAAAGCAGGTACAGTATTTGCTAAGAACAACAGTTATAACACAATTGTGGTCTGAGAACGTCCTTTAGTACCAACAACTTAATATCAATCTAACATCTGGCTTTCACAGGGTCGTCCCACGTTTGCCAACACAGGGCTACCAAGACAGAGTAACTTAGCACAAAAAATTGTCCTCAGCTAAACTTAAGCTCTCGCGTCTGCCAACGTCGGGCTCCCATCATGAATTACACTTAATACTGAACAATTATTTCCAGCTCAATTTCGGTTACCCGATTTCGTCATCCCGTGTCCGCCTACTTCTGGCTCCCAAATGGAGTTACTTAATACAAAAAAAAATGTCCTCAGCCAATCTGTGTGCTCTTATTCTCGCACTACCCACGCTCCCTAGCTTCGCCTTTTCGGCTCCTGACTGCACCGTCATTTATTCTACTTTATTTTCCTTTACTTAATACAGTAAAACCTGTCCAAAATAGACCCTCCATAAAATGGAAACCTGTACAAATGGAAAAAAATTATGGTCCCGTTACATTTACTGTATATTACATCCTGCATAATGTGGAAACTGACTATTTTAGAATGGAAATCAGAGTAAATATTTCTGTTGCTTGTAATCACATACATACCATAAACATGAGTTTGTACAGAAAAACTATTCTTGTAGAATGTATGGTGTGAGTTACATAAAAAAAAAGTAAATTTTCACTGTATTTTAATTAGGCTACCATGTACTCAGATTTTTTCTGTTTGTTTATAGACAGCTCGGCAACAGTGTTTCAGACATCTGAAATATAAGAATCAGATGGCTGAATCTGGCACAGTAAAGAAACCATGCAGATCAATTTTCAATACATTAAAAATAATATGAAAGAGAATCGCTTTTGCATCACGTTTATCTGTGCATATCATTTGACATATGACGCCTACAAGCCAGCAGCAGCACTAGACGCGAAATAGATTACATATCTGTTTAGGTGTCGCATAGCTTCCTCTTCCCGTATGTTTTGTTTACAAAATTTGATTCCTTCAGTTTTGCCAACAAAGAGATTAAATATTGCACAACTTGTATGTGTATATTATTCTAGATTAATTCCCTAGCTCGAAAATGTGATAAACAATTGAAGGTTACAAAAGCATTATCTTCTTGTGCAATTTTTCATGCTGTCATCTGTCTAGTTCTGACAAACAACAGACATGTAGCACTTGTATGATTTGTTAAGTGTGTTGTGTACTGGTTTCAGACTTCCGCGTTTGACACGTGGGAACAGCGGAGCAATAAGAGCCAGAGTATCACTCTCGACAACAGGCACGTGGTCTCTATTCACAGCGCGCTAAACTGTATTTTCGTAGAACTCTTTTTCCTATGAGACTTCAAGCGGTGACCCTAAAATTTTATTTTTGGATGGTATGAAGTAAAGACCAATGCAAGGACCGTATATTACAATTTATGGATTCAGATCGTATCTTCGGACTTACAGCAGTCTAAAAAAGCAGTTTTTAGCCATTGCCAGAGGCCCCAAAATCATGTTTCTGACAAGCATACAGAATTTTCAAAACTAGCATCTGTAGTTCCTAGATAACAATAAGAATAAGTTCAGCGGTTTCAAGGTAAAAGAGTTTTTGTGTGACGTGCCACGACACCGTCCAACGGCTAAGTACACAATACCCTTAAGTGTCATAGGCAACTGTAAAGGGTATTTTTTTTTTTATGTTTTGGTTGAGTTCATCTGATTGCAAGTTCTGCCCTAAATTCTAGCATGTGAAACGCCAAAGCATAAAACACTTTCTCTTAGGGAAAAAGTAAAAGTGATTGAAGCATACGAAAAAAAAGTGCCTTTAAAATAGTAAGTTAAGTGGTTCTCTTTAATTGCAGGAAAACAGTAATATATGACACAATAAAAATTAAAGACGAATTTTTTGAAGAGTGGTTTAAGAGGACTGCAGGAAAAGTTAATCGAAAATAATTACGAGGTCATCAAGTCCACATATGAAGACTTTACTTGCATGGTAATGTGAAAGATGTGACTTTGCCAAATAAAAGGTTCACAATTATGTTTTTGTATAATTTTGATGAATTAGGTTACTAAAATCAAACTCTCATAATGTGCGTTTTACTATTTTAAAAAATGTCTTGCCTGCTACTTTCCTTACGTCAAGAAGCTGATAAATGGCTCTCCACAACCCTTTCCTAACGTCACCCAGACGTTGCTTCTCTCAACCAGAGTGAGCCTCTGTTCTTCAGAAACACAGTGTTGACTATTTACCCCAAAATACATACATCATTTTATCTATCAATATATTACAAATTAATACGGACGAATTAATAAATGCCAGTAACAACGTAGATCTATGTTTGGACTGTTTGGGAATTTTACCTGCACCCAAAATACGCAGGTCGAAAGAGTACTACTAAGATAAGTAAGATATCTGTGGAGCGCAAGAAGATATTAACTACAGTGCTATTTTGCCACTAACATTTTCATCTCCAATTTATCCCAGGATTCGTGTTGTGTGCTTAATATACGGTTGTTTCTGAACATTCTGCATAGAGACACAGAGCAGGGTGTCTACCCAACCCATCCAATGAAATTCAGCGACTTTTTCGGTGACCTATGGGGGACTTAAAAATGTTCTTGTAGCCTATGTATTTATGCCTAACAATCACTTATACCATCATCACAGTTGCAAAATTTAACTATTTACAAGCACTATGAACCAATGATAATATATCTTATCTTAGTTTTTTTAGCTCTCTCAATCTTGGGCAGTTTTTCCTTTTTTCTTCCAGCATTTTCTCTTATATTTTACCTCTATCATCTTGATATTTTGTGCTACTCCCTTCAAACAATAAGGTAGTGATTTTACTAATATATCTCGGGTACTGTAAAAAAAAATCACAAAAATAAAAAAAAAAGGTAAAAGTTGTTAAAAAAATGTGACAGCGGAAATGGGAGAACAACGTTCGGCTTGTGAGCACTACTACATTACACATTTTCTCTAGCCTCATTACTTTGTAAGTATATACTAGTTTTTCGAAGCTACAAATAAATGAGCGCAATGAAACACGTGAAACTGCTTATTCCTACACGGTGCTCAACTACCCACTTAAAAAATCCATGACACTTTGTTAAATTCCGTGACTTTTTCGTGACTTCCATGACCACGTATAAATTCCGTGACTTTTTTGGTGAATTCCGTGACCGGTAGACACCCTGCAGAGAGAGAAAAAAAACGTACATGAACATGAGCACGCACACAGGGTGTCTTACCAACTTGTAAAAGCAAAATTTAGTAACTTTTTAGTTTTTTTCTTGAAAAAATGTTTAAACAGAATTAATTAATAATTTTTTTAACAAGTGCAACACGGACGACAATTTTCATTATGTTTCCTCCAACTGCTGATAGAGCGCAGCATGTCTGATTTTATAATGTGTAATCAATATATACCTAAATTTAAGTTGTCTTTATGAAGATGACTATGATAACTAATATATAAACTAATTATTAATTTTACTAGCACAGTGCACGAAAAATACTAGTAGTGTAAATATGCACGTTTGACAAATGATTCAACAAGAATCAAACACTCTAAAATAATTATTGTGACTTATACCAAAATATACTACAAATTAGTGACTATTGTGGGACTTTCGTGACCTTTTTCACAAATTGTGACTTTTTTGTGACTTTAGTGACCTAGTATACACCCTGGCACATTTACACACATACCTTTTGAAATACAGTCTTTTATAGCAGTTTTAAACATACTCTGTTTCAAGAGGTTTTTGTATAAAAATGTGGTTTGTCGACTTGAGCACGTAGCCTACATAAAATGTTATCAGTCTGCAGGAAGTACGAGGACCGGTTACTGTTCTGATGTTTATTTAAATATTGTTTTAAAACCAGCCAGATGTCTGAAATGTTGCATCTTACACTTCTGTGGAATATGGCTTAAAGTTACGAAGGTATACTTAATTCAGCTGTTGCCAAAGTGATACACTGCTATGCCACCAGTATGATGTTGAGACCAATGTACGATGTCTTTGTCAGCACAGCAGAGAGCCATAAGACTCTGCTGCTACTCACAGGAGGACCCTGGCATCTAGCAATGCCCGGGCACGCTACTGGAAAGGTTAAAATGCTGATTATTATTGGTAGGTTGTCATTGAAAAATTTAATACGATGAAAGGAGTCACTGGGGAATGTGAAGGTATGCAACCAGGCAAGGAAAAAATAATGTCAATTTCATTTATTTACCCAGCTACGAAACTCACCCCAAGAACTCTTCATTAAAAGTTGAATCAAATGTGGATGGCTTCCAAAAACTGCAATTGCTAACAATCTTCAAGTCAACCAAAATACAAAATTAAGAGAAAGGTATTTAAATGTACTAGTACATCAATTTTTTTAAAAAAGTAATTAACTTCATAAGCAAAAAATAACAACTGAACAATTTTATTTTTAGCAGTACTAATCTTACAAACATTTCTCTATTGGAAAATGGGACGGTTGTGTGGTTTCCTACAAACATTATATCTGATATTACGCCTTAACTACTTTCTATACACTTTAGATGGCCAACAACCAAATAACCACAGCCAATATCAAAATAATAATGTGAATAATAATTTCACTTGCAGTATACAACCATCCTATGGGATACCATAATTACTTCTTCAATCACTTACCAAACCCCTCCTTAATTATTCAACTTCCTTCACTGTCACCAACTTCTACGAAAGTAAATTCCACTTCCCCAAATACCTCCTCAGCACAAACTGCCTATCCCGCAATGTTCGCTCCTCATCACCTGGTTATTATCAGCTATTCCCACGTTCTCTGTATTCTGCCTTAGTTAACAGGCAGCCTAACTTACCCCAGCCTCCCTCTCCATTCATGACCTATACATCCTAGCCATCCTTTCTGCACTCCTCCTTTCCTTCAGCAACACATATGCCTAAAAGTTCTCTTCATCTATTACACAATGTGAAACAGAAAAAAGAATCAATCATCGCCTATACCGAGGATTCATCACACCATTCAGCTATTGAGATTTTGCAAAAACTAGAATCAGTGGCTATCCCAGGCAGGGTAAGGCATTAGGATATACCCAATCCCCATCTAAAAACAAACTGCCAGAAATGTCAATAAATGTTTTTAAGTTGTTAGCACGGCCAGAGAGGAATAGGTCTGGACACTTGGAGTTGAAAATTGACCCTGTTATGACTGATTGGCACCACTGTACTCTGGTGTTGTTTTAACATTGCGTAAATGGATCTACAATGAGTAAGCTTGTGTCAGAGCTGGTAGGAGATGTGGTAGTACCACGGTCGTAGAATTACAGGTCTGGACACTCGCCTATCTACCAATGCCATTGAGTTTACCCCGTTATGACTGAAAGCGCCACTAGCAATGAAGTGTTTTTTTAACATTGCAGTATAGCGTCTTACTAGCAGTTCTCCTAGCAGCTCCGACATGAGCTTGCTCCTTGTAGTCCCATTTGCGCAATGTTAAAACAACCCCAGAGTGCCAGTGGCGCCAATCAGTCATAACGGGGTCAATTTTCAACTCCAAATTTCCAGACCTGTTCCTCTATGGCCGTGGGTAGTACGACTCTATATTGCAATGTTAAAACAACACTTCAATGCTAGTGGCGCTTTCAGTCATAATGGGGTCAACTCAATAGCATTGTTTGATAGGCTAGAGTCCAGACCTGTAATTGTATGTATGTATGTATTTATTTATTATTCCGCTGAACTACATTAAGTACATACCAGTACAGTAGCATAGGAATTCGTCAAGTTTACAGCAATTAAAACCCTATGTACAAGAAATATATACAAACCCTCATTGAATATACAGTATAAGTACACCAGGTGATATACAAGTCCAACATCAAGGAGAATAATAATTATAAGAATTAAATGGTATACAGAAAAGTTACTCCAGCAATTGCAGTAACGCAATATCAATCACTTTGAATAAATAATAATGATAATATAATCATAATGGACATTAATTAGTTTAAGAATACACAAAAATGAAAAGATAGTGGCATAGTGAGCCATTTTTCCAACAATTCCATTAAGTACTATCTTACAATCACTTTATACAATATTAAATGAACATAATTGCTTTACAATGACTCAAGATATTTACAAGTACATAATCACAGTAAAAAGTTATAACATTGATATAAAATCATTGAATTTTTCCCTTAGTGAGTGCATCATTACAATCAATCTCTTTTTAATCAAATCACTTGAAGGACTTTAGTTGTTTACAATGGAGCATCAATATACTTTTAAAGGTACATAATGAATGTGATAATCTGTAGAAAAATGGTCAGTTAATATACAGTAAACAAGGTTATGTTTCCCAAAATCCTTTTCTTTTATCTTCCACCTCTGTAAAAAATTCTTTCAGTGTATAAAAGGGATGGGTTAAGAGCACTGCTTTAATGTGGGATTTAAATTTATTGTTACTTTCTAGCGTGGTTACTGTTTCAGGACGTGTGTTATAAAGTAATCTCCCCATATGATGGATTCCCTTTTCAAATTGATTAGTTTTATGTAGAGTTGGTCTCAGAGTATCAGCTCCTCTGGTATAGTAAGTGTGAATGTCTTTTTGTTTGGAGAACAGCTGCTTATTATGATGGGTAAAAATTAAGACTCTGTAAATATACTCATTAATAAAAGTTAGTATACTCAGATTAACAAATTGGTTTCTACATGTAGAGTTTCTTGTGGCTTTTGTAAAAATGTGAACTGCAGATTTTTGTAGTTTAAGGACTTTTTCGTATCCGACGCCATTTCCCCAGATTTCAATGTTGAAAGACATGATTGAGTGGAAGTATGCATAATACACCGTTAACCTGGTTTTTTGGTCAACAAAATTTGAGATGTGTCTCAGGGCAAGACACGATGAATTTTATCTTTTTGCCACATAAATAATGTGCCCAGTTGTTCATCTATGTGGACACCAAGAAATTTAGTGTTTGAAACTTGTGAGATTTGATAATTGTCTACTTTTATGTCAATACCAGAGTTGATTTTGCATTTAGAGTTTTTGAACTTTATGTAATTGGTTTTGGTTGCATTGAGAACAAGTTTGTTATTAACAAACCAGTACAAGGTTGCCCTGGCTAATCTGCATAGATAAGTCATTAATGTATATTAAAAACAGTAATGGTCCTAGATTACTGCCCTGTGGGACTCCATTTTTTATTATTGACCAGTTTGAATGCTTAGTAAGACCCCCACTTTAATTCCACTCGTTGTTTCCTTTCTGTTAAGTAGGATTCCATTAAAGCATGAGCTATACCTCGAATTCCATCGTGATGGAATTTATCCAGTAGAATTTCATGATGGACCAGGTCGAAGGCTTTTGATAAATCACAAAATATACCAAGGGGCACATCACCTTTGTGAAGTGCAGTGAGTATAGTCGTTTGTACAGTACTCCAACTATTTTTGATACTATAGGTAAGATGCTTATAGGTCTGTAATTCTCTGCATTTGTCATGGTACCATTTTTATAAACTGGGATGATCTTGGCAAGTTTCAAACAGTTTGGTACAATTCCTTTCACCATTGCCTCCGTGGTTGTTAGTGCCTACAAAATAAACAGAACTGCTTCCAAACAAACAAAAACAATGATTATTCTTTGTCTACGTGTGTATGTATGTAGGAATATGTGTAAAAAAATGAACTATCCTTCCTTTCCCATAACCAACAAACCATGCCAACAACAATAAATTATGGCTACGCCCCGAATACCGCAACCTTGGCCGGACTAGTAAATATAAGACTTGGTAATACTGGGTAAATTACATACCTGATAAATTTCCAAATTCAAAATACTAATAACCTACATCATTCACCTAATAAATTAAACAAAACAAACACCGGCAAGGGCGCTGACATTTTGACACTCAAGCAAGGTTGCCAACCTTGAGTAATGCCAGGATCGTACGCGTTTCCCGAAGGGATCGTACAAAACCCTTCCAGCCAAGATTGAACAACATTAAAGGCCCTGTCACACTGTAGAATTTTTCCTTCTAATAGCTTCAAATAAAGTTATTAAAATAATTTTGGATGGAAGGGACGTCCCGAAAACGTCACTATCGCGACCATATTTGTTGGAGGAAGATTGATAACCATTGTTTTCATTCAATATTTGAGAATTGTACGAGTTCGAAATTTCTTGGAAGTTGGATGGCTAATCACTCACTTTTGTAAACTGAAATATCAACCTTCATTTGTGCACCATGTTGATTTGGATGGAAAATATTATGTAGTTTTAGATAAAGACAAAAAAACGAAAAAGTCTGTTCATTATGTTTTTACACATTCAAAAGCCTTCAGAATTATTGTGTAACGGCCCTGTCTCATAGTCAAATTTTTGTCTCCAACTATATTTTACAATCAAGTTTGAAGACGAATATTGGATGAAATTAGTCATCAAATTTTTTCGTCAAATAAAGTTGGTAGGTTACTATCATATGATTGAACACATGTCGCACTGTCAAATTTTGTTGCTGCTCTTAACCAGGCTCTTAACCTATATATATATATATATATATATATATATATATATATATATATATATATATATATATATATATATATATATATATATATATATATATATATATATATATATAT
>PNEQ01110517.1:0-38220 GCA_003012365.1 Medauroidea extradentata
GAGTAATTGTGTGCATAACTAATTGTGTTGTGAGAGTTCTAGTTGATTACTGTTTTGTGTATTTCATAGCTTTGTGAGCTATTAAATCCAGTACTTAATTTAACTCTTTTATTTGTAATTATAGACCTCTATCCCAAAGAACTCATGGGAATTGCCCACATATAAAGTTTGTGTTCTTCAAACTTGTAACAATATTATCAACATACGAAGACAAAAATTACATAAAAAATTTTAAAAAAACATTGATGTCATGTGTAATTACCGAATATTTCTAAGTTCAATTGTAGTTATCAAGCCAACTAACGACTATTAAAAAAAAATATTGAATTTTTAAAATTTTTATTTCCAGTTTTAGCATTTTTATTCTAATAGTTTTTATTCTTTAATTTTATGAGCATGTCTTTGTAGCCTGCAATGTCTTTATCCACTGTGATTTTTTTGAGTTTGGTATATCAGTTGGTTTTAGTGTAGTCGTTAAAACGGAAACATGCAAAATATGACTTTAACAAGCCATTACGCGAAAACAATGAGATATAAAAAAATTTCATAAGAGCCAAATTTAGTCACATTTTGTGTCTTAAATAAGAAAAAAAAATATCTGGTACAAATAAAAAATAAAAGAATGATGATGAAAATTGCGGTAGGCCGCGACTTAATGGTCCACGAGGGGACGTAAGGGGAAATCGGCAAGGGCTTGTATGAAGGAGCCACCCCGGCACTCGCCCCGAGTAATTTCAGAAAACCTTGAAACATCTCAATCAGGTTAGCCTGACCGGGAATCGAACACGGGCCCTACCGAACGTTGTACGAGTGTCACTTTGCGTGGCGTGAAGGGTAAAGTTGGACTGGTTGTTTAGTTTGATTTACTTACTTCCTTTCACACGTAGTTTGTGCTCGTTTTAGCATTTCCCAAAAGACGCGTGTAATTTTTTAATTCAAATATTCACTTTTAAATTATTTAGCCCTCCGATTTATGCAACACTGTAACAGTGTCGTGTCCTTTCGTAGATCATACGCACTTCTGCCAGTTTACCCACAACATCGGCGTCGTAAGCTTTTGATTTTTGGGGGGGACGTCACTGGTAGAGAGAGTGTACATATAACGTACGTATTAAAGGGGTGTGTAGGAGTCCTCCACCGGGAAATTTTATATTTTAAGGTGCAAAATGCTTCTATTTAAAGAGTTTCTGCATCAAAATATTTAATATACAACTGAAGGAAATCTTAATCTTAAAAAATCTAAAAAACTACAAAATTTTTTGGGGGGACGTGTCCCCTCCGTCCCCCCCCCCCCCCCGTTTACGACGCCCCTGCACAAATATGCCACAATTTCTAACAAATGTTTCTCCAAAAAACTATGAAACAGACCTAAGACGGCTTCAGCTGGCGAGGATTTTTATAACTACAGAATGTATCAGTACTTCGGTTACAAACATTCAGGAGAGATAGAGTACACCCAGTCAATGGGAAATAACACAGCAATGCATGGTTGGAAACGCTTTCCCGCGACATAAAATACAAGAAAGAAAGGACACGAACAAGAGGAGAGAGAGCATGTTTATTGATCCTAACACAGCAAAAATGCTGAGAAGTCTTTGGCTGATGATGACGATCAATGTCTCTTTATGATCTTTTTCCTTCGTTCTTTGCTGTATTATGAATAATAAACATGTTTTCTCCCTTTGTTCGTGTTCTTTCTTTCTTGTGTTTTGCGCCAGGAAAGCGTTTCCGACCATGCACTGCTATGTGATTTCCCATCATCTGGGTTCCCGAAAGTTTGTAACCGCTGTACTGATACACCATGCATTTGCTGAACGGACTTGAACGCAACTGACTATATTTGACGGTCTTATCAGTTGCGGGGAAGCCCAGTGATATGCCCGTTTGGAGAATTTCAATGCCTACTATTTAGTAAACGCAGTGTATTTTACTAATTATAATAATGCCATATTAGGAGGAGGTATAGCACCACACCCCCCTCCCCGTATGCAGACTTATTACTGGACCCCAGTAGACATCTGCTTCACCTGGAGAATGAAATGGAATGAAGCCTTACAATTGAAAAGCACCGGAGCGAGAGGGGCAGAGGAGACAGAAGATCCCCGAGAAAACCCGCCGACCAGCGGCATCGTCCGTTATTATTTCCATATGTAAAAGTTACAGTCTACCCCAACGGGAATCGAACCCAATTCCCACTGGTGGGAGGCGGCCTCTCTAGTCACTGCGCTAACGAGAAACTTCATTGTCGAGGAATGCATTACTAACAGGCTGTGCGACGTAGTTCATGCTTGGTTAATTGTGCGCACGTCGCGTCGAGGGGCTGTCGTCACTGTGAGTGGCTGGGCATATGACAACATGCTCACAAATTAGTAAACACTTCTCCCACGCTGCAGCACGAGAGCTTTGTAATCCGATATGTTACATGTGTTCAAATTAAAACAAAGCTATGCTGACACGAACTCATAACTACCGCCTGAGTGCTGGCCTTGTTCGTTGCAGCACAGCGTGCGCCTTGATGGCGGGTCAAGTTACATACAAAGAGTTTATAGGCGGCAGCGCGATCGCTTGTTACTTTTTCTGGCACACATTTTATTAGTTAGTGTAGCCTAGTGTTAACAATCGTACGAGCCTGATCGTACAAATACGATAACACGATCTACAATCCAACTAAAGGAGCGTACGCCAATCGTACAATTGTCAACATTTCCTGTACTCACAGCACATATCTGTTCATGTTTACCATACATAAAGTTATATTTCAGTGTGTTATTTTGGTACTTATATCTGTATACTTCGGTTATATGCTGACTGACAATTTAGTTTGTACGCAAACGTTTTGTTTTATTTTATTTCTTTTAAGTCTTGCCTTCAGAAAATGTTTGCTCTCTTTTTGTTAATGTACGTACATAGACGGGTTTTGTACGATCTTTCCGTAAAATACGTACGATTCTGGCAGGATTTATTTTAAAGTTGGCAACGCTGGTGTATCCGCCTGACCAGGCCGGCAAGCGGCGTGCAGAGCTTCGACTGTTATTAGATTGTTCGAAAACTGCTCATCGAGCATGAGTGAAAACGTTTTCTAGCCGCTGACAACGGCAAAAATGGGTGTTTTTGTGGTACTTAATAGGGTGTGTTAGATAAATAAGAGCTGAATTCTTCAATTAAGAGCTACACTTATTGAAAGTCAATATAGAAAAACTGGAAAACAGCAATCCTTGATGATGACATTTGCCTACTTTATGAGCAAACATGCAGATGTTAAGCGTGATCTCTTGCGCCGTAAACAAACGTACGAGATTTCGGCGTCAGAGATTGTGCTTCAGATATACGTTAATCGAGAAAAATATTTTCTCAGAAAGTTGGCAAAAACTATTGTCTAGAATTGCTGGTATTTTATTTTTAGCAAATTGGCTTAGAGAAAGCTACAATTCTGAACTGATGCTTTTTAGCGCTAAATTATGTACCATCACTCTTAATAGGTATGTAATTCTTGGCGCCTAGTATTTATAAAAGACATAGACGTGTACAATACCCATTCATCTATAATAATACGTCATAGAATAATTGACACCACAGAACGTCTCATACAGGAGAGTTGTCGGCAAGAAGAATGAACGCCAGTTCTATGACTTGCGCTTAGAGGTTATATAGAGGCGTGATTCCCGGGATGTTCGTCCTTATCGCTTCCGTTCTTCTAGGCTTTGATTGCGCAAAACAAGTCCACTCAGACAGCCACATTAAGAAAGGCACTACAACCTGCCTTCAAAACATATTATTGAAAAACCATACGTACTATTACTTGACAACAAAGTTTTATTTTAATATTTATAACAATGTGTACATATGCTTTTCCGCATTTGTATAACCGTGCATTGGCACGTTTTTCGAGATGTATTTACTGTCCTCCAACTACACACTCTTGCAGATATTACACACAAGAACGACGAAGTATTATTTATCATCTTTTTACAAAATGGTCGAGGGATGGTCGGGCTGAAGGTTGGGTCTGCTGCTCGACAAGTGAGACAGACCTGACCCCCTTCCCCCTAGACCAGGAGGAATGGATAAGGTGAGGTTATATGAGTGTGGGGCAGCGGCGGAATGCAGGAGGCGGGGGAAGCGGGAGTTCCCTGAGAAATCCCACCGACCAACGGCGACGTCCGCCACGTTTTCACAAACAAAATATACGGGCCAGGACCCACCGAGGATCGAACCCGCATCGCCTGTGTTGGAGGTATAACACCTCGGAGACAGCGCCCCTCCCCAATTCCGATAATACTACTAAAAGTGCAAAAATTACGGTAGTTTTTTATCTATGTGGTCTAAAATTATTTTAAAGTTCATTAGTGACTTTTAGACAAATTTGGAAGGGAAATTTTTTTTTTTTCACGCAATTACTCTACCATCCTCCCCCGTTTTGAACCTTCCCGTCCTTTTCCACCGTGTTTCCTTGTGTGCGTGTGTGTGTGTGTGTATATATATATAGACACACACACACACACACACTTCCAAAGATGAACAAACACAAAAAAATTGTATTTTTAAGTTTGGCTCACCAACACATAGGCAGAAGTGCAGTCTACTCAGATGGAAATAAAAACAAGACGTAAATTCACTTGTTTTAATAACATGTCACTTAATTCTGATTGCAAGTGACGACCTAGAAATGTTATTTTAAAGTGTAATAACACAACTCACCAAAGCTTCATCACAATCGGTTGAATGGCTCAGGCTCTCGACACGCTACTACATGTTTCACGTGCAAGGCGAGGACTATTGTAAAACTGGCAGGGGTGGTATTGTCCCAGACGGCAGTGCCTAGTGAGGCCGCAGCAAACATACATACATACCTGGAGCGCCGTAACACGCTGGGATAGCTGATGAAGGAACAGCCACGCTCCACGGGTGGCCGCTGAACAAGGGGTTGTCGTCGCTGCACGTCTCGACGCCGCCCTAGATATGTCGCGGAAGGATGGCGGGGAGACGAATCAAGGCGGCCGTCACGCCCGACGAAGAGGCCTTTGTAACCTGCGCTCCAAACGCGAGTTGCAGCGAATTACGATTATCCTTTTTTTTTTTTTTGACGAAACTATTTAACACGCATAATATTTGTACATCCACGAAAAGAACCACACTTCAAACTATGGCGTTATATTTTTAAAAATTGGGTACGTTTACTAAAAACATTTTTGGGCCCATCAAAGTTGCCAAAAACAGCTTTTACAGACTGCCGTATCCGGGAAAATAACAACCAAATTTAACAACGCAACTATGGAAACAACCACTAAACTTAGAACTTTGCTGGCCACAAATAAAATTATGAAGTCACTGCTTGAAGGCCCACAAGAGAAAGGATAATAGCATAGCACTGCACGCCAGCTGAGTAACTTGCGCGGAGAGGCGATAACACATTACATAAGTCTGTTAGTGGAACAATTGCCGCTCCTGCCTCACACACAGGGAGGCTACTTAAGGGCACGGTATACAGAAATTTCCAACGTCATACTTTTATTTTTGTATTTGTACCAGACATGTTTTTTTCTTATTCTAGACGGGGCCGCGGTGGCCGAATGGTCTGACCATTCGCCTCTCACCAAGGCGATCCTGGTTCGATTCCCGGCGGGGTCGGTCCCGGGATTTTCACATGCGGGAATCGTGCAGGACGATGCCGTTGATTGGCGGGTTTTTTCTCGGGGATCTCCCGTTTCCCCTGCCCCTTCATTCTGGTGCTGCTCCATACTCACCTCATATCACCTCTCACCAGCCCTACAGACCTCGATGATAAACGCTGACCAATATCTCTCTCACTCACTCTCATTCTAGACATAAATTGTAACCAAATTTTGCCCTAATTAAATTTTTTAATCTCTCATAGTTTTTGCGTATTGACTCATATCCGTCAAAATTTGCATTTTACGGTTTTATGTACGCTACAGTAAATAACGATGTTGTATGCTACAAGGTCTCCTATATAATATTTTTTTTTGTATTTTTAAGAATTCTTGAATTTTTTAAATTTTATTTTCGGTTCTCAGTAATTTTTTAATACAAAAATGTTATATAGGAGACCTTATAGCCTGCAGCATCGCTATTCACTGTAAATTGTTTCAGATTGGTATGTGAGTTGGTTTTAGTGGCGTATATAAAACCGTAAAATGTAAATTTTGACGTTTACGGGGCATTACGCAAAACTATGAGTGCTAAACGAATTTCACAAGAGCAAAATATAGCCACAATTTATGTCTAAAATAAGAAAAAAAAATGTCTGGTACAAATATAAAAATATGATGTTGAAAATTGCTGTAGACTGTACCCTTAACATATTTCCAAATTGTATCTCTTCCGTCGGACAACTTAACAAATAAAAAATGTTACAAAGAAATAACACCGAAATACAATTATCCATCAATAATGTTTACCTTTGTCTAAAATAACGCATGTAATTAACAAATAGTTTTATCTAGTATCTTGAAAACTCAAATGTAATAATGAAAATTATATTATTTCGGCAATATTCGTTAAATATTCATTTGTCCTACCACTTACAAGGTCGCGCAGCATCCGCAGAAACGACGTCCACGTTGCGCGGCCTCCACGAAGTCGGCGACAGAAGCCGAGCGTACCCGATGATTGCCGATCTTGCCCAACTATCTCGACGCCCAGAAGCAGGTGCTAGTGAGGGGTGCCGCCTTTGACGCTGGTCCAGAGCTCTTCTACTGAGGATCCAGAGAGCATTAGGGAGAGCCACTTAGCGAGCGCCTTTGGTCGTTGGGGAATGTGATTTGCCGCTTGGAGGCCGGCCCATGCACGGAGCGGTTGTGTTCCGACTGTCAGCTAATTGCCTCGTGCTTGCAGGATATAGGCGGTTCGGAATAAAGTCAGCACTCATGAAACCCCTGCTAAAGTTCTATTTCCAGCCGATTCGTATCTTTCCGCGCGTAACGGCTAACAACGGTAAATGTCTAATTTTTATGGACACGTCACTAGATGTTTGCGCGTGTAAGATGAACTATGCAGTCGGTAGGAATCTGTACAGTTTGTTAAATAGATGTGTATTAATTATGTACAAATTAAGACTTAAGTTAACAAATAAAAAAAAAGACTCACAGGAGGTACTAAGTTTCAAATCATCAGACCAGCACAATTGCTCACATTCACAAAAAAAAAAAAAAAAAAAAAAAAACCTAGAAAGAGCTGATGATATTTAAACGGCTGAACACATTTTCTTGAATCATAGCTAAGAACACTCTCGACCAAGTCAGCTTAAAAAAAACCGCATCAAAATAGGTCCATTCGTTTAGGAGCTACGATATCATAGACACACAGATACACGGATATACGTCAAACCTGTATCAAAGTTCAGTGCACGTTTCTATTGTAGTATCGCATACATCTGGTTGGTACACCTTCAAATCTGAAAGAGCCATTTTTAGCTATTTTAAGGGCTGATAAACAGTTTCTACGTACTTGATAATAATTATTTTTTAAAGCACAAACGGGAGCCTGTATTGTAAAATCGCTTTGTAACTTTGGCATAACTGGTTTTAACTACGTACTGTTGTGAAACTGTTATTTTTGCTAGTATGTTTTACATATGTTTTATAGTGGTTGGGTGGCTGTAGTCAGAGGTGGGCACTTTATACTGAAACTAGTTAAGTGGTTAGGTCAATGGTGAAGGTGACGGTTAAATGAAATATGTTAATATAATTATTGTGGCTTTACTCTACATAGTTTAGTTACAAAATACTACACGGTTGTACTACATAATTTAGATAGGAGGGGAGCGACTGTTTAAATATTTACGTTGTTCTACTCAATGATGGGTGACCCTTTGGACACCTTAGACCTCACCGTTAGCATGATGCCGTCGGCTATAGACGGACGGCGGCACGTCGTGGGTCTCGACCCAGGACCATCCTGGCGAGCTGGTGACGGCTGGATGGCTTGAAGGAGACAGACCCCGATTCCCCCGATACATTGCATTACATTGACACACTTCCGTGCAGGTGGGGAGATTCGCTGAGGCCCTTGTCTTGGGCAACCCTTGACCTGATTCCACTGCCGTCGTCGCTAGCCCGTCCTCCAGGCGAGGCTCTTGGTAATCACAACAGTACTCTGTTTTTTTTTTTTTTTGTTTTCAAGAGGAAAAACAGTATGATGGTAGTTATTTAGTAAATTAACGAAATTTCGATTTTATTGATAAATTAGCTTATATAAGTACTGCGTTTGTCTCGAAAAATTTCATTACACGATAAAACTAAATTGCGACAAAGTTACGGAACAATATTATATTATTGGTTCTAATCTGGGTTTAGAATAATAATTCTCTCGAAAGACGAGAAACTCGGACATTCATTCACTTTAACAATGACATTTCTTTTGTACTTTTCCAAAGTGTTTTTTCTTTCAGTAAATTGACATAATGGGCACATGTGACATAGTTTATATATATATATATATATATATATATATATATATATATATATCCGTGCGTACTTTTCAACGTATATGAATCGCTTGGTAGCGGGCGCCCTTAAATCACGAGGTTAACACTAGTAGGGAGAAAAATTCACTTTGAGACGTTCTAACAGTAACGCGAGTTGAACCTGCAAGTGATCAATAAGTCACGAGGTTCTCAACTGCTTGCATGCTTTCAGACACAACCTGGTGATCGAGTAAACGTGATCACAGGGTCTGAGGAAACCTACATACCTGTAGCACGGCACGTAAGTCCATGATATTTAATTTTTTTCAAACAATTGCAAATAACTCTGAATATTTTTTAACAAAATGCTTTGAAAAAATTTGAGACTGTGTACAGTTGTGCGATACACAATTTTGCCAGACAGTTTTTTTTAAATAATGTACCGTTTGCAAACAAAAAATTGTTTTCTTTCATTTTGGCTTATTTTCACAACGAAATATGTCATATTTCAGGGGCAAAAATTTAAAAATCCGCTTGGTGTATTGCAACACAAAAAATAAGATACAAATGGTGATATATATAAGTGTTAAAACTGCCATAATGAATTTTTTATACATGTATTAATTTGCGCTAAAAAAAATATTTTCGAAACCACTGCAAAACTAAAGAGCGAGGCCTTAACATAACAGCCTTACAATATTTGTGCACCTTGACATAGAGGGAGGTGACGCAGCGGTGACACGTTCGACTCGCTTTGAAGAGGGTTCGGGTTCGATTACCATCTCACGCCACTCTTATTTTATTTTCCCGTGTTTTCCCGCAATTCTTCCAGACGAACACTGAGATGGTTCGTCATAAAAGGCCATGGTTGATTCCTCCTTCTGTTCCTGTCCTTGCATAAAGTTGCGTCACTGACCGAACTGACCTCACCGCCAGAGATTGACTGGACTAACAGAAAAAAAAACTTACTTCTCGGCGGTTGCAATTTTGAATTTAACGAGGGTAGTAGAGTTACGTAAATTTGATAAACTCTGAGATATTATAATTGTTTCCTAATCACGTAAACTTTATTTACAAATCTCAAATTGGATATTTTATTGCCGTAGACACAATGCATATAGAAACTCTGTTTAATGTGTACACAGTTATTGACCTGCTTACTTAAAAACAATCTTAAACATTTCGAATTTTCACATTTATTTTTTAAGTTTGAAGGAGTGCTAACGTATAGGCGGTTCAGGAAACGTCAGCACTTGTTCAATTTCTATTTTCAGCCAATTCATATCTTTCCGCGCGTAACCGTGACGGCGGGAAATATCTAACCTATCTGGACACGTCACTTAATGCTTGCGTATTTAAGAAAAATTGTGCTGTCGATAGGCACCTACATAATTTGATCCAAAAAGTTTTTTAATTATATAAAACACAAATATGTCGAATTTAGTTGATTTTATTTAAGTATTGTTGCATTTAAGTAGGGAAATATACGGAACCATATACGGTAATTCGCTGCCAGCCATTCAAGCTCTAAAGGAACTATAGTTAATGTTGAATTATATGCAGTGACGGTTAGTGATATTTTTAAAGATTAATATTTAGTGCTCACTTTATTCCGAACGACCTATAGTGATGTATCCGACAACGGTGAGGGGTGTTCTAAACTCGGTGAGGCAATTATTGTTTTTAGCATATGGGGAACGTGGCAGACGTTGCCATTGACCGTAGTTTTTTTTTTCAATGTGCTTCCGTCCCTTATCTCAGCCTATATACATCAGTGTAATCTAAATATATATTAACTATAAAAGGGCCTTAGTATGATTTTTTTCCCCGTAACTCATATTCTGCACGAATCTGGAAAGGTATTTTGTCAGGCTTTCGCGGAGTACGGTAATTTATGATTTTAATAAAAAATAATCCATTTTTTTTGCAAACGGCTAGAGTTAAGACATCTCTCTATAATTTATGAAACAGAAACATACTAACAAGCACATTCTGGGTTCTTGGTTTTTACTTTCTGCGTACAAAATTCGAAATAGTATCATAATTCCGTTTGATCCACAGAAACGTTTATTACTTAGGTATGTGTCAATATTGTGTACGAAATAGTATATTTTTCTTATAACGTAACATAATAATAAGAAATAAGAATTGTAACAATTATTTACTTCTTTGTTACTGTTATACTATTACTTTAATAACTAAATATTTCTTTTGTTATTGTTTTGACTTTTAGTTATAAGTTGTTATATATATTTTATTCCTTGAACTGTTAATGTGTAATATTGCTATATACCTCACATGTATTGGTTGTAAACCAGTCTATGGCTGAATTATACGTGGGTAAGTAAGTAAATAAATAAATAAATACATTTTGAGGAAAATAATCAGTTTTATCGCAGATGTAGCTGACATCATCGCTTAGTTCCCACAGTTTGAACGTTTCAGCACCAACCCTCACGCAATTTATGTACGTATAGTAACATTTAATCTCGTCGCAACAGTTTTCAGTTGTACTATAATGACCTGCAAATTAAAATGTAAACCTACATCAAACGGATGGACGCGAATAGCAAGACGTATTTCTCGGAAATAGTTTAAGTGAAAAACAACGTAATGTGTACTGTAAAGCGAGACAAAACAAAACGATACGAAAATTACAGGAGACTAATTCAGCGTATGTAACATGTTTCAAAATTTGTAAACTCTTGCTGTTGTGAAACAGATTTAGCTTAATTAGCTTAATTTTCTCTATTGTTAACTTTTGCAGTTTAGGACTCAAGGTTTTATGTATCTTATTGCTGGTTCTAATTATTGTATTTTTATAACTGTACGTGGTATAGTATACAATATACACGAAAAATTGTAAAACGGCCGTGGTGCTGAATTTTGCTCGTGTTAAAATAAAATAAATAAAATACTGAATGTCTATGACGTCATCATACTGCGTCGTGTTTTGACTCTTAAAATTGTATGCAGCGTAACATTCATATTTTCATACTTTAACCAAATACTGTGCAAGAAGTATGGCTTATTGTTAGACCCACATTCCTGTAAAATTAAAAAAAAAATTTTTTATCGTATGGAGTTTGCGTGTTGGTGGCGTCAGAGTCAAATTTTATTATTATTATTATTTTTTTTTTTTAACTTTTTCATAGCGTAAACCAACTATCCTAACGATAAATGACAATTACAGATATACCATTTGTTACTTAATGGAATCTCTATTATGACTTATGAGAAAAAATGAGAAAGGACGAAAAATTGTTGTGCAAAATACTACATTTTCAGTACAGATATGAATTTCTTAAGTGGCTTAGTTAATTTAAGAAAGAATTCAAATTCAGACGTTAACGTGTTGTTAAATAAACACCATCTAATATAATTGTTTCATAATGGCCGGAACGGTCGTTATGTAATGTCTACAAATATTTAAGTTTAACAATGTTCTATAAAAATACAGATAATTGAATTACTTTGCTGCAGTGCTATCTTGATTGTATCATAAATGTCAGCTCGTAATGTTTAATTTGCCTACAAGTTTCGTGCTAAGACAAAATACCTCTGTCTCTCTGTGGTAACTCTGTGCCAACAAAACGTACGGGTGATAACAGGTTGTTATTTGTTTCCACAATGAATACAGTTAAGTTAATATATGTTTGCCTAAGACACTCTAGTCTTTGTTACTTTAAAATGCAAGTATAGGCTGGTCCTGTCAAGAGGGTTTTAACATTTCAGACGATTTTATTTAACACTCTGTAGATACAATCTAAATGTGCATATGGACGTTTAATATCAAAACTCAATCTTACTGGAATAGCCAGAATTTGTGTCTGGGGGAGGGGAGGGGATGAATGTTATAAATGAACACAGACTAACCCTTTAAAGCGGAGGGTCCGTGGGATCCAGGGGCTCTGCCTCAGGAAAATCGGGATTTTTAGGTGAAAAACAATGCTATTTTTAACAGATTTTCTGACGAAACGTTAAATATTCTAATGGCAATTCTTTTCAAATTTTAAAATAAAAAAAAATCGTTTTTGTGACTTATATAGGAAAATAAGGGGTGGGGGGGTTAGAGCCGTAAACTTCCTGCCCCCATCCCCCCTCCTGACTCCGCCTCGTGAAACTGTAGAGTACCTGAGGCAGTCCACACATGTGACCATATTAAAAACCTGGGAAAAATGGACTCAAATCTGGATCACCTGCACAAACACTTTTCTACCGTAGATGCTACTTCCAGGATGGATATTACAGCAGCCGTCACTTGGCTAGGCGATAAAAACTGTGGCGAGGAAGCAAAGAAGGGGATTGAAGCCGGCTGTTATCTTACTCCGACCCTCTACTCAGAAGGATTAGCAGCCGTCGAGTGCTGGGAGTAAATTCATGAGGCATTTCCCCAGAGATTTACTCTGCCTCGGAGGTTTTCTGCCTTGGTTTGACCTCGCACATTAATGATTACGTTTTTTTTCCATAAAAGAAAATAACACTGCTTTCGGCGGGAAAATAAGATTTACTTTATCTTAATATTAAGATTCTATGTCTTTATGTAAATACAAACACCAGAGAAACAACATTCCTCGCCACGACCAAACACACGTTACGATAACAAACTTACCTGACATTTGTACCACCGTAAATAAAAATTGAAATATTCTTACTTAGCTTAAAAAAGAGTAACATAAATCTAGTATAAATATATAAACTTGTGGCATAGGTTCGATCCCCGACTCCGGTGATCCTGAGTTCGGTTTTCTATGGTTTCCCGAAATAGCTTCAGGCAAATGCTGAGATGGTTACTTAACAAAGGCCATGGCCGACTCATCTCCCAGCTGCTGCCATTGTACTAAGTTATCTAATGATCTAGCTGTTGACGAGACGTAAAGCCCATATACCATACCTTACCTGTGCTACAGAACGGTGACACTTGTACATCAAAGAAGAAACAGCCTACAGAGCAGTATTTCTGTACTACGTCACTAATCATTTAGGCAGTTTATGTTGCAATATACCTACATGTTGCATTAATTCCTGGGGCATACGCAAGTAATACTAACGAAAAGTTTTTGAATAGTTTTTAATTAAAAACACATTCGGGTCCCATATTAATGTTTTAACTAATCAGTTAGGTTTTTTTGTGTGTTAAACAATTAACAAAAATGAATTTCGCAGTAGATGAAAATATATATTTAAATCTGACAGCGAGAAGCGTATTCGCCGCGGATAAGTCATAGACGTGTGCCATTAACGGTTACTTCACACTAAATCTAGGTGATATACGATATTACACCATACCATACCTGCTGCCGGAATTGGTGAAGTACAAGTTTCTGTGAGACATGCTCATTGTACTAGTAGTTAAATCAGGCTGTCATGTGGTCCAGCATCAAATATTCCTATTACACGACAGAAGTTTGCATATTAGAATATGCAGTACCTGAAATTCATTCCACTCTGTTTCCATATTTGAAAACTTCCTGGGTTAAATTTCTAGACAGAAACTATAAAAATCCGCAAAGACTGCAGTAATAAAAATGCTATTGCAATTATTTAAATGACACACCATTCGCACTCCAGCTAGAAAACCTGTTAGCACATAACCAAACCGAATCGATATTGTCACACAAATCGATACTCTCATGAGAAAACCCCGTAACTCCATTTTTTTAGATTTTCGTTTTATTTTTACATTCTACCCCGAAAAAAATTCCTTATCAACTGCGATAAGCACGCATCTCCCGTTAATTTTTTTTTTTTTAATTTTAAAAGCAAAAATCCGAACTCTCGCAAATCCATTGTTGGATTGTAACAAGCGAAAAACTCTCTCTCCTGTAAAAAAACTGATTTTGGAGATACGAGGTTTTCACATGTATCTCCAGATATGTTTTTTAAAAATATTAAAGCAAAAGTTAGAGCTCACGAGGCTGTATTGTTGGATTGTAACCAGCAAAAGACTCCCTCTCTTGTTAAAAAATAGATATTGGAGTAACGAGGTTTTCACATGAGGGTATCGAAATATAACATCTGCTATAAAAATCTAATTTAAATTTACAACTGTTTATTCTTCAGTTTGATCATGGCACTGTGGGCAGTAAATAAACTAAATAAAGTGTATAAGCTAATATTTAAACTAAATGTTACGAGTGCCCACAGCTCTGCACGAAGTCATGTTACATACTTAAGAGTTATTTATCCCAGCTAATATTAACAAAGACGTGTTAACCAATTTCTTGTTTTAATGAGTGCTATCCAATGTAATTTTTAACTATATGTTAGATAAGTACACGTGGGTCCACTTTATGTTAATAAGTCTGTGGTTGTACTGTTCACGGCAGTCCTATTTGATTAATAACGTGTTTTATTTAAACGTTTTTGAGATTTAAATAAATAACGTGCATTTAAAAATAATAACTGCAAAATAAGCGATAAATTCCACGAAGTGGGTTTTTGCTGACTCTCGTGTGTGGAGCTGGGTAAACCTCCTCTGGAAATCTGAGTGACAAACGTCATCAAAGCAAACGTCAATTAAAATAAAAAAATTTTAAAAATCACACTACAATTTTTTTAACACAACCCACTCCAGGAATTTACTTTTGAATTTTATTTACTCTGCTGCAGCATTAACATTTAAACGTATAGGTTTTTTTAGATCTCATATTTTCAAAATTACATTTTATATATTTGTAGTTTAAAGTTTAAATATTTGTTAGATCTAGTTCAGCTTAAAACCAGAGTAGGAAGATGCTTGCACGAATTTGGCGACTATTCCAAACCACAAAAGGAAGTTGGTTTTTATACGTATCACGTGAAATGTCTATGCTGTACGCAATGACTTCTCAGTTCAAAATATTTGGAACGGAAACTTAAATTAAAGTAAAACTTGTTGCACGTTTCATCTGGACACGAAAGGTAGTCCCCAAAATTTTCATTTCGAACCACGAAGTTAATTTTTCTCACATCTACAAATACATTTATTTTAATGCCTTTACACATATATTAATAAAAATAACTAGCCGCTCTCTGCTCGAACGAGAAATAATGCAGCGTATACTACATAAACGACATGATTATATTGTCAATATAGAATCTGTTGAACCGGGAAAATATTTCATTCCACCCACACTCGCATAAAAAGGCTAAAATTATGACGTATTACCTGATACCTTTGGTAATAAGAAGTTACCAACGGTATATTTGGAAAACATACACATATATTTCGGATATTTAAAATGTTTTCACAAATTCTTACCTGCAAAATATACCACTAAGGACTGCGTACGTAATACAAGAGCGTGAGAGTACAGCATCTTAAGACAATGATAAGTTTTTAAAGGGAACAACAAACAACTTATCTACTGCAAGGAACTTAACCAAATTCCTTTTTATCGGCATGAGTAAGATACAAATCTGAAAATCTTATGGATGGTGCGCCATTACTTACCTTGATTTTGAACAAAAACTGGATGAATGAAATTTTTTTCGAACACAAGATTTAAATATTAATACAGTATTCGTATCGCAGTTGTGTTACTGGAAAAAATTTCAATGTGTTGAGTTATTACATACTTAGTTAAGAACAAGTGGTCCTTAAAATTTAGTCTTGGTGTTCATAAATAACGCAGTGTGACATTTTCCTCAATAGTTTACAAAGCATTTACGTCAACAATCTATTATGCTTTACGTTACCATGAGTATATTTTAGCATACAAGAATGTAGTTATTTTGTTGGAAGAGTGATGGCTGTTCAGGTTTCAAAGTGGATGAAGGGGGCGGGGGAGAGGGTGCCGTCTTAGTGAAAAGCCATGAGCACTATTTATTTATTGCTGAAGCTTTGCTATATTACTTTAAGGATAACTATTCTTTTAGATATGTTACCATATTTTAATTTCCGTTAGAGCAAACGTTATTGGACGTACTTGCATAATGCTGTCCTACTTGATGACCTCTTGTGGTCAAATGTGCTTTGGTCTCAATTTATAGCCTTTGGAACCGAGTAGTAGAGAAAACGATGGCATGAGCAATGATAAAAAAAATGTGTAACATTATAACTGTGACGCTATGGTGAATAAATGTCTACAAATTAAAACCTGACACTTGTTATGCTTAGCATTATGTTTGTAAACGCTGCTTAGTGTTAAAATATTCTACAAATAAATATTTTGGTAATAGACAAAAATGAGAGCACGCTGTTATAAAATGTGACCTGGGAATGATAACTTATCTATTGGGAATATAAATATTATAAATACGAGAGTAAACTGTACGCTGTTTGAAGTGCAGAAATAATATATTATTCGAAAAATAGGTTTGTCTGTAAATAAATAATGAAATCGTTTTCCGCCCCAACAAATTCTCGATTTCTGACACGTAGAAACTTTTCAAACCTAAACTTGTGCTTCAATTTCTTGTTTTGCAGACTGCAGCTCGCTTTCCGCCGTCCTTCCAACGGCTTGCTAATCCTCACAACTGGCGACGTTATCAAAGCAGAAGATGTTCGCTAGATTTCTCTTCTTTTCGCACTTTTTAATTACTTCGCCGCCGAGCCGACAGCTAGAAATAAGAGAGGAGAGACAGAAAAGCTGGAATAAAGTGGGTTATTATCATTATTTTTTGTTTCTTCAGATAAACTGCTGACTGGAAATATTTTTTATTAATATAATTCTACTTTGCTGGTTTTCTAAAGTATAAAGACAACAACCTACAACAGAGAGAGAGAGAGAGAGAGAGAGAGAGAGCTAGCTTTCAACATGACTTCACATGACTTGATAACACAATGAGCAAATAAAGCGTCATTGGTAGTACTTCTGTATTAAATTCGTGTAAATATGAACTAACAATAATTACACGTATAATTAAACAAAAATATTATGAAATGTTTCAATATACGAAAAAAAAAAATGCAGTGTGAATTTTTACACATTTTTGTATGTTTTCACATGTACTTAAAAATATTAATTTAAAAACAAACTTTAAATAAAAAAATAAAAAGCATTAAGAGTGCCGCTTATCTGAGCGTCAGAAGTTCAAAAGCGTCGGAGTTAAAGGATGACCTTGAAGCGCACATCGAACGCCACATCGCCACAACGAGCCGAGCACTGAAATAGCGTTCAAGATTCCCGCCGTTCCATTGTGTTATGGGACTTTATGCGATGACCAAATAATTTTATTGGTCGATAGCTTGTATTAAAGTTCAGTGCAAATGTCTATATGTGTTTCATACATCACTGGTTAGTACATTTTGAAGTATGTCAGCCTGAAAAGGGCCGTTTTTAGCGATGTTGTAAGGCTTAGAACCCGTGTTTTAACGAGCATGCTGACTAAACAATAACATCCTGTCATTGTCTGAAGTGTGTTTTCTTTTCGTACGTTGGTACAATGGGCTGATGTGAAATAGATTTGTAAAAAAAATATATTTCTCTGTAATTAGAAGTGTGTGGCAGGCGGCACCCTTAATTTACCATAATTTAAAAGCGGCGTATTCTTTCTAATAATATTCAGTAACGAACTCGTACTTTGGCCGTACAGGCAGGAGAGAACAATATGGAACACAACCTTGGTGACGTATTACCTTTAATAACAAAGTACTGTTATCTCTGAAAGGCGTGTGAGCGCTCCAGTGTCGGCTTCAGATTATCATGACACACACCCACCCCCCTTAGGACTGCTGACTCGAGGGTTGGTGGAGACGTTGTATGTGAGGGTCGTCCACACTGGCTGTTAGTTCGTTTACAGTAATATTTCAATTCGGGTTCAACCTGGAGTTAACCGACGAATCAAGATTGAAAATTTACTAAAAACACGCACGGACTGGACTAAAATATGAGCGGAGAGAGATAATCCAGTCTAATCGCCGAAGTGGACTAAACAGTTGATTCCGGATACAATCAATCGCATTAAACATTCATCGTTTGTTCATTTAGTTATGTAATAGGTTAGAACTGTCCCGTAATTTCCAAAAAAAGAATGCTTAATTTCCTATTAAAAAAAAACACATACTGGCTAATGATTTCAAACGAAAATTTGCTGTGTAATCTTTACTCGGTTAACTTTTTTAAACCAATCTAGTTGAAATGTAACCTTGCCCGGGCTAGCCGAGTAACTTTTCTTAAAATCCGTAGGAGTCTGCCTCCAGCAAGAAAGCGCTTGCCCACGGCACACGGCTCAAATTTCAGAAATGTGGTTTGGTCACACTTTCACAACCTGCCCATCCACCTGATTATTTTCGCTCTCTGAATATTCACGGGAAGGTTGTGATGTTAGCTTCCTCCATGAGTTGAAGAATGACGTACCATGACTATTCGTATTTTCTGCGAGGGTAACACACGGAATTGTCCAACCGTATGGCAGCATGTATAAGGCTATTTACTTGAGGTCCTGTTTCTCAGTGTGGCAAGAGAGCGGTGTGCTGCCATGATGTTTGATTGCGATTGTCTGTACATTTACACTAACCAAATTTTGCTACACTGCAACCAATTATTTGTGGCACGCCAATTTTTGTATTGAATGCCTAGCAAAAAAACCGACTTTTATTAAAATGTAGCAGATGGATACAGGTGGCGTTACTACTATACAATACTGACACCAGGAAAAATGGGATTATGTGTGTGTAATATATATACATACACACACGCACAAACATATATTTGTATACACTTGATACTATTCGTTCATGGAGTTCTTCAAACCAGTAATTATCATAACTTTGCATTGGTAACTATGAACAACATATTATTGCAGTTTCGCTTTACTATGTCTTATATTTATCTCTGAGCGATGAAGGATTCCTAACACTAAATAAGAGTTTCTAGGCTCAATTTTTGTGTACGTAGCAGCCGGGTAAACCCACTGGCCGTCATGTTATGTGACCAGCCGAAATTGTCACTCCCCAGTTTGTCTCGCTTATTTGCTTATCTTGGCCGCAATTGTCAGCGACCACAATTGACACGGCACGCATTATGTGTTTGTACAGTGAGGCAGACATAAATTATCCAGTTTAGTTAACGAGCATAGATGTGTGCTCGTTTACGTGACTGTCCACGACTCTTCAATATACTACAATTCTACCAGTGTTATCGTGTATTCGTCTTCTTTACGTTCGTGCATGAGCTTTGCCAAAGTGACTAGCTATAGTTATATGTATACAAACACACACATTATACGGAAATTAACAAGCTGTATTGCTGGGACGTTACATAAATATAAATGTGGTGTTATTAAAAGTATACAAATATTACAGAAATTTTGTTTTACACATTTACAGTATCATAACGTAACATTATATTACATTAGCAGGTAGGGCAATGGGATCTTCTGATTAAAATATCTGCAAATCACATTGTTCCTCAGTTATTTTTATAACTCGTAACATGTTCTGAACACAACCTGGTGTAATATTCGACAAACTCTGATAGAAAATGAAATTAAGAAATGAAACTGCAGAAAACATCAAAGGCTTTCTTGGAAGAACAAGGAAATTTAATACATATATTCGAGCACACCAATGCTAGACTACTGAAAGTGTAAATTAGATAGCCACTCAATTTAACAATATTCGGTAAATTGTAACAGCATATCAATAATTTCAAGAATTTCTAATAATATTTATTAAGAAGAATTTCACTTATCGCAAAATCTTACGAAACGTTGTATAAATTCGGCATAACTTAATTTAATGTTATTTTATAAACTTAGATATTATTGTTATAATGTAATGAATAATTTTTCAATACTCTTATTGCAAAATATTTATTCCATCTATTTAAGGCATTCGCAGTGAATAAGAAATGTATAAAATATTAATAAATTAGCTATACAGTTGGTTAACTCTAACAAAGTTGCATATGATTTCATGATTAATTTATAATATATGTAGGTCATCAGAATACCGCTGGAACAAATAATTTCAGTTACGTGAAGGGAAGAGAACGCTTCATGTAAGCTTGGAATTGCTCGGCGTCGACAAGCAAAGTAGCGGAACTTACGACAGGCTTCCGAATTGTTTGTAAGTACAAAATTATCACTTCCTTTTTCCACCGCTAAATATATCGATACACGTCTCCTACTGTAAGTGATAAAATAATAAGAAAAGGAAATTTTAGTTATTAAATTTTTAAAGCTTAAAAAACCGTCGCTGAGAGACAAAAATGTAATGTACGGTAAGTCAAGTAGGATTTGCCTCTCGTCGACAGCGAGGTCATTTCAGACACTTAACACACAGCTTTACACAAGGTCAGAGAAAATAATCGGCCACGTCATTTGTTACGGAGCCAACCCCTCATTCACACGGACCGTTTTCGAGAAATCATGGAATTTAATTTTCAGGACGGCTGGAGACGGGATCGAACTGAGGCCCTCCGAAATGTGAGTCCAATGTGTTACAATTGTTCCCCCTCGTTCCAGAGCAAAGGAACCAAGCTCTTTATCCGAAGACTATTCAAAGTACCGTTGTGTATTCGAGCTACGAAAAGCGTTTAAGTAAAAGTACGCAGCCATACGATGGCATTTTTTAAACTTTTTTTTGTCTGAATACAGTTAAAACAGCACTTTCATCGCAGGCATTTTAGGTAGGAAAATACTTTGCGTTAACATTCATTGTTATAGATCTGTAAAACAAATACGTTTCGCATGTAGCGAAAATATATTACTGTCATCAGAACGCCAAAAAGCACACATACACAAGAGACATACACCAGTTTCAAGAAAGGTGAAAGAATACTTGATGCATGTGCAATGTTAGCTCTACCGCTCTCTTGAATAATAATATAATATATGCCGTTATATTATATATAATATTATATTACATAATATAAAGTAATACAATATAATATTATGCAATATAATGACATGTAATATAGGCTAATACAATATAACGCAATGTAATGTAATTTAATATAATATTTCATAATATAATATAACAAAATTATATAACAGCATATGAAATAATTTAATATAAAAGTACTCATAACGGGTGGCGCTCTTTAACGAAACGAAAATACGAACGTTTACGTCTTACTGGACTTATGCGTCACCAAACTTAATTCCTGTTCTACCAAAAGAAAGACACGTGGGCTTTACGTCCCGTCGATATCTCACATTTGCCTGGTGTGATTTCGGGAAACCATAGATAAGCTAACTCAAGATTCTCGGAGCCGGGAATCGAACCCAGACCCTCACGAATGCGAGTCGAACGTGATACCGTGGCGTCACCCAGCTCGATACAGAGACAATCAACGCGTCGCCACTGTGAAATGTGCACACATCGCTATGAAACAACGCAAATACGCATTTGAGCAACCAACAACTGGCGATTCTCTTCCGATATCTTCAGTACGGCCTGACAAGCGCTTATTGTAAATTACCGTAAAGTGGGTATACTTTGCACCAGTACGGGTAACTTTGCACCACCACAAATATTTGTAAGTAGGTCGTTTGGTGAAATAATGACAAATCACGACTGGATATTTAAAAAAAATTATAATTTAATACCGTCGATTACAATCACTTGTATTTCAACTCTATCAGCATAGAAACTATATATATGGTGGTGAAAAGTATACTCAGTTTGCGATATGCTATTGTGCAGACTGTTCGGAGAGTAGACCGTTACTCCAGTCGTTTGGAGACCATATACTTTTTTTTTTGTTTGCGATAGTGGTTATAAATGTCAAGTGCGAGGAGTTGACAGGTCTGTTATTATTGAAAGAAGCAAGTGTTACTTCATACTTTAGTGCTCTGTAGGTCGTAACTTCAGTTCCTAGCTGGTCTTCGTCTTCGTCGTAGGAACTACATTGACTCTGCAGTTTGTGTATGTGAAAAGCCTGATTCAGTCTCTCACACACAAAGTGCTTTTACTATACTAGAAAGACGTATTCATATTAGATAGCCACCTGGCTGGACGAACAGTAAAAATGTTTGGACTTAAAAAAATTCTTTGGAAACTAGTTTCCAAAATATATCTTTGTTATTTTACAAAAATATTGTAAACTTTACAGAAAATGCTTAGAAAAAATATGTACACATATATTTACATTCATTTGGGTACATTTAACATTTGCAACTAAATTCTTGTACTATATACAATTGTTTTAAGTGTCACGAAACATTTTTTTGGCATCCAGTTTCAAAGAAAAATTTTTAAAATGTACAAATTATTTTGTAAAATGTGGCAGGCCGTCGAAGGTTATTTTGTTTCACGATAAACACTCGGTTCATAAAAATACATCCCAGTAGTCCCTAAAGGTATTTGAAAAATTCAGACCACTTTAATGACCTGCAATATCCTTGTTGGACTGATAAATGTTGTGATATTAGTTTGCGCAAATTGTTTTACTGTGACTTTGCGCGTCCTAGGCTACAAGTGCGAAGGCCCTAAGGGCGAGTCAAGCATGTGTATCACACCTCACTCTGGCCTCTACGAGCAAGCCACTGAACTGGAGCGCAGGCTTTTCGCCGATATTGTATCTCGAAGAAAACATTCTGGTGTAAGTAACACTATTTTAAGGCGTTTTAAGCGTATCTGCTCCATGATATTCAGACGTATAATACACAGGGAAACCTCAATTTTCCTATATTCAGCAAGGGAAAAAATTACGGTTTAGAGATAAATGGATAACCTGAAATAAGCTTACATACGTTTGACGTTCGTTGAATGCTACTCCTAAGCAGACATCACTCATGCGCGTTGGGCAGTTTTTAAACGAAATTCTATCTGCTGAAGCTCAGCGTGCTATTGGGCGACTTGGGCAGGCAGCCAACTTAATATGTAGTAAAAAAACGTAGAGCTTTTTGCTGATCCTCTGAGACGTCGCTGGATTCACGACGGCACAGACGCGATAGAGTATTAACGTAAAAAATACTACTTGTAAAAAAATGCTTATATTTCGATATATTTCTGTGCAAACTTTTACTTTTATTTTCGTATACAGCAAACTATGTTCCAAAAATAAGTGTTCTAATGTTCTCGTAATACTGGGTATCTGTAGACGAAATATACTCAGTTAAATTAGCAGGTTATGTCATATATTTTACCGCAGTCTGTTGTCGAGTGTTTTATTCTGGAGTAAATTCTGCTAATTTTGCCTATCAATAGAGGCACGATTATTTCGCGTATTGATTCTAGGTCAGGTTGAACGTCAATAACGTATACTTCACTCCTTCTTCTGTGATTAGACGAGAGCGGTTTTAACACACGTTTGACGACTGCAAGCCAGAGATAAATAAGGAAACAAGTCGTGGAGATATCACGTGCTACACGTTTCTACTGTTAGAAGCCAATGCATATTCGACTTCAGCCGGTATACGTATAGAACTGAGAAGTCTAGGCTGTTGCCAGATGAATACGCGAAATATTCGTGCCTCTACCAGTCAGTATTAAAGAACAAATTTCCATCAAGCGCTGTTGTTTACAGATTGCTATTTTACATTGATACACACACTCACACACACACACACACACACACATATATATATACACACACACTCACACACACACACACACAATTTACGACACTACAGAACTAGCGTGAAATGCTGTTATTTAGTTGTATATTATATTGTCAATTAGTTTAACAGTGGCATTGTGTGATTCATGTCAAATTCTGGTTTCCAGTGTTTTAAATAACAGATTAATTTTTAGCGGGCGTGATTTAGTGATTCCATTTTATTGACAGTATAACTCTTCTTGAAAGTGTCAAATGTAGTAAATATTTAGGATGGTAATTACACTTGTATGTATTTACCTATCTGGGTATGGTTTAGTATGGGAAAGGCGGAAGCCTTAATTCTACCACAATTAGACAATTACTGAACATTTTCAGTACAATATCTTCCACAGTATTAATTTGTAGCGAAAAATTCGGGTTTAATTTTATACAAAGTTATATATCATAGAGATTACCATACTATCAGAAATTAATCATTCCAGGTTATGGTACAAGATCGGAAATGAACGCTTGTTTTCCAAACTATTAAACGTGATACACAATGTATTTATCTACGAAAAGGAAGCCTATATCAGAGAAGAACTTTCAAGCAATACAAAACAATACGTGCATTAGAAATTTGGAAATACTATTTCTGAGCCCCTAATCGAGGTAAAAAAATCTCATATCGCGTAATCTGATGCTCAGATTCATACAAAAATAATCGAGGTACAACATTTTAACCAATTAAAGTCCCATAGTTTGAGAGATGTAACGGAAACACCGTGTGATATTTGAAAGAGTTGTGCAATGGGAGTGCACGACTGGAAGTAGTTCTTTATACATACTTCACAGCGATGCAGATATCTGTCAAAGAAAACTATAGATAATAGGGAAACAGAGTATGCTTTAGTCAACAGGATACGTAAACAACATAACATTCCATAAATGGAATCACGTAAAATACGTCAAGGACAGCAAAAATAAAACAATTAAGAAATGAAATAGAAAAAGCGGATTCCACCAAAGTATACAACATAGGAAGGATACCTGTAGGACAAACAGATAAAATATATAAAATACGAAAATGCGACACAACTATGAGGCGAAAATCAAAATGGTATTTTCCGATGGACGAACAGAAAAGCGGAGTTTCATGAACTGGAATCTGTTCCCGTCGTCGTCAGGCAAAGACACTCATGGTCTGAGAACACGACCGCGACGTTGTGTGCCATTTAGTGACTGACGAGTAGAAACGATGTGTTACTAGGCTCACACATCTGTGCAGCCCTTATAACTCCTTGGTTTCCGAGACTACTACAACTCGCAAAACAGGCGCAGGTAGGCGGCTCTCTTAACAGCTTGAGAATCATCGAACAGAGCGGTCGTTGTCCCAGTAAGGAAGCCCTTGTTACTTGTGACGTCCCCTGTAAGATAGCTTTCCCCCCACACTCCTCCTTCACGTGTTAGGCGGGAGGTCGACCCTTTTAGGGGACGACGCTTTGACGGCAGGCAGGGCGATGTCGACACGGCCAGCGTGTCACAGCGAGCTGTTGTTAATGTCGCCTGGCCGTCTGCCGTGTACGACTCCATACACTACACTTCACGCCTTTCTATATAGCATGTCCAGAGATACCACTTGAATCCTTGTATATACTGAAAACGAATATGTTAGTGACATAATGTTTTACGACAACCTTCTTCTCGCGCAATGTGGCAACACAGCTAGAATAAAGTTCCTCCTTTGGATCCACGCACAGGTATTATTTTATGTATGTTACGTCGAGTAAATGTAGAATAATCCATTGTGAATGTAAAACTGGCCCAACATATTGGGAGGAGAGTGATCTGACAACTTCACCGCCGTGGCTACATTCGTTTGTTTAAAGTGTAATTGTGAACCAACACATAAAATGCTACCCTCCAAACATGTTGATATCAGGTCCTCGTATCTTTAATAGGGGAAATAAATTGTTAACCGAAGATTATACCGGAGTTCCTGACCGGTCCGAAGACCAACTTTTGCAACTAAAAACAAACGTTGCAATGAAATACACCGAAATGAAATTATGCATGTATACTAATGTATGTCACAAATAGCGAAATTTATATTATAAACATGGCTAATCTGAAACGACTCTCTACATAGTTCATTATGCGTGTTCTGATATTGACATTAGGGAGGTGGTAATTGAAGCCTTGTTCGGGAATCTTCGGCGCAAATAAAGTACTCGTTGCTTAAGATTACATTATACCTCCGATGTACACATTCCTAGTTTTCAAGTAGTAATGTTTGTTTATATTACAAATAAAAATGTTTTCTGGAGAACCAATTAAATGTACATGTTCCTTAACATTTTTACAGTAGCTAAATTTATTTTATATCTTGAAATTAATTCGTTAACAGTGACAAATATAGTGCACTAATTTTATATATCGCTGTTTGCGAATTTCATTTTAAAAGAAATGCAGATTCAACGCAAATGTGTTAAGGACATATAAATTAAATTGGTTCTACAAGCAAACATGTTTTATTTATACTGTAAAGTAGATATTATGACTTGAAAACAAATAGTGTCTACAACAGAGGTATAGTGGAATCTTAACATAAGGGTTAAGATTCTCTTGTTTTTTGCTCCCTGGTGCAGATTCATAGTTACACAAATGTGAATCAAATACGGTACGGCAACAGCGTGGACAAGCACGCTCCATATGCAACACTAAGGATAACTAGCGAAAGGAAATTTTCGTGAAAAGATTTTTGGCCCCCCCTCCCCTATGTATCAATGCCTTGCGTGCACATCTGCACCTCTGCTCGATGTTATTGTCTGTGCTTATTTATCGTATTTCATTTGACTACACCAATCAGAACCAATTTAACAACGACACCACGCGTCTGTGATTTGCGGGTACAACACCCAGACGCATGGGAGTTATAGGTCATTCGGGATAAAGTGAGCACTAAAAATTTAACCTTGAAAAATATCACTAGCCGTAACTGCATATAATTCAACATTAACTCTAGTTACCTTACTACTTGTGTGGTTGGCAGCGAAATTACACAATATATTTTCGTATATTTTCGCATTTAAATACAACAATATTGAAATAAAAGCAACCGAAATCGGCATTATTGCATTTCATATAATTTTTAATTTTTTTAAACATACTGTATGGGTTTATACTGAATGTACGGTTTATCTTAGGGGCACAGCCATAAAGTGACGTGTCCAGAGAGGTTAGACATGTCCCATCGTTAGCCGTTACGCGCGGAAATATACGAAATGGCTGAAATTAGAACTTTAGCAGGGCTTTTTTGAGTGCTCACTCTATGCCGATCCGCCTATACATAATCCAATCACTGGCCACAAAGCAGATATGCAGGTGCGCACGTAAGGCACTGAAACAAAGTGCTGCAGAAATATTTTCGCGAATACTTCCTGTATCTAACGGCGACTCGTGGCGGTGGAACATTCTAAATGGGGCGGGCTCCGAACCACACTGCACAATAACTACACTGAGAAAAAGGATTTGATGAGTTAAGGCCTTGTTACCTAGTTTCGCAGCGATTTCGATTTTTTTTTTGGTTGCTACCTAATACTCATATAAAAATTTTGCTCTACAGTTTTGACACTTATATTTTATAATCTGTAGCTGAATTTTTTTTGTAGAAATGTACTGAACGGTTTTTTAGATTTCATCACCCAAAGTACCAGGTTTTTGTCGTGAAAATAGCAAAAAATAAGCAATATATTTTTTTGCTGACGAATGTAAACATTATTTTTAAAAACGCATCCACAATATTGTGCATCGTGTGACTGTACACTGACTCAAATTTTTTCAAAGCTATTGGTTAAAAATATTTGAGTTATTGTCACCAGTCTGAAAAAAAAAACTCAGGAACAAGCCCTTAACCAAACGTTTGTTTGTATATGTGCAACCAACGATGTAGTGTTGATTCAAACAAATATTAAGTTGAACGCCATATTTTGTTAAATCAACAGTGTTGAATTATTGTTTCAACATCTGGTATAGTTATTTAAAGTAAATGAGATTATGAAATAAAAAGACTGATTTGTTGATTTAACAAAAAATGGTTGTCAACTAAATATTTGTTTAAAACAACACTACATCGTTGGTTGCACATATGTAAAGGAATATTTGGCTGAATCAACCAATTTTTTTTTCTCTCAGTGTACTGTTGAAAATTTCAGTACTGACCTGAAAAGACATTGAACTGGCAAACCTTAGAACTGGCGTGTGCTCAAAACGTCCCGATGGGTATTTTCGTATTTTATTAAGAAAACTGTTCGCCCTTAATTGTGTTAGGGATGCCCCCGTGAACCAGAAGTACAGGCCATAGAAATGGTTTCGAATTTCACTAATTAAGTCAGGGAATGAAGTTCAAATATTTTCACGACCGTAAATTTTCGCTGTCGTATGCTTAATCAGGCCTTTCAATCGGTTAAATGATACTCAGTAAATTTTCAATTAATGAACCTCGCTGATTTACGTTTCCAGTGGAACTGACTGGTAATTTATGCCGGACAGTAATTAACGGAACATTTGCAAACCTGACAGCCCTTATAGATTCGGAACTTGGTCACTGAATATATTCGTGTCTTTTTTGTGTGAAAGGTGTGAAGGATATGTACATACATTAATGAAGTCATGATCAAGTAATAAAAATAAAAAAATTATATTTTTTTGACACTGAAATTAATGTTTTATCAAACAGGCAACAAAACAACATACGTATACAAATAAGTTACGCTTTAAAACATTAAATTTAAAATCCCCTGTTTTAAAAGTACTGGAGCAGAACATTTTAAAACAAAAATATAATAATAATTCTTATAGATTAGAAGTATAACAGCTAATAATTCACAGTGATTGTCACTATACAATATTCCTTTCTGAAATGTAAAAATACCTATCAGTTGAATTTGTGAACTTCGTAAACACATTTTATTCATTGGCGTTCTATTACCTCAGGTAGAACAACGAATCAATATTATTAACGTTTAGTTAATCCCGTTCATTTTGGACTTTCAAAATTTTCGTCATGCCTATTTTTACATAGTATGTGCTGAAATGTTGAGTATGACGAGTTACAGACGGTATCATCCCAATTTTTATTCATTTATCTGAGTTTCACTTTAATATTGTCGACCAGATACCAGCATAGAACAAATAAATAACATTTTTATACGCACATGGTTTCAACGTTGATAACATCTTAATTATAGCCTACATACATTACTCAGTTTCGGTACTATACAAAATTATACTTTAAGGCCTGTCACGCCGTAAACGTAATAAATTCTATACAAAACCAATTAATTTAGAAAAACGCATGCATATAAAGTAGTGTCGATTAATTGACTAATGGCCAACGCATTTAACTTTCATAATATGCAGAGACACTTGTTGGGCGTGAGAAAAGTTTATTGTTTGCTAAGCTCTGACATGCTATGTATAACCATGAAGGTTTTGCACCTACATTGGCTATCGTTTATATGAAGAATTGTGTCACTCTTCAACAAATCCAATTAGAACTGTACAGTATTAACACAGAACGTATGTGATTTGCCAGAAAACTGTTTACACGTGTCACGATTGAGATACTGCAGTTTATTGGAGACTATGTTAAATATTTTCGCGATTTTACAGTGTCTCTAGTAATACAGTGATGTTATCGCAATTAAACTTCCTCGGTTACCAGTACTATATTACTAAGCAATACGTGACCAACGCAAAGAGAATACAGTAAAACTACGTTCTTATTTAAATGTTTGAAAATAACATTGTATGTGTCAGTGTTTTAATATGTGGCACAATTGTTGTAGCTTAAATACCAATTTCTCATTAAAAATAATGAATACTCGCTCTTTCATGGATTTGGCAAACTGTTGTTGGAAATGTTTGCAGAAGTACGCTAGAACAATAAACATAATGTTAGAAACAGCTGGCCACATCTTCGCGTTTTCATTCGTATGACCTCGAAGAATGTCATAGTAAACGGAACGTCCGTATATGTTTATGAACGTTTTGCATTTACGCCCTAGGTTCAAAACTTGACTGAGTCATGGCCATCCACGCACTTTAATTATAGATATACCTGGTATGGTACCCATGATAGTAAATACTGTTTTTTTTTTTTTTTTTTTAAACTAAACGAAATATTGGAAAGACAATGTTCTTCAACAATGACCTTATCTTGTGTTGAAAAATTCCGTAACCCAACTTCTGAGGATGATAGATTGATAGAGAAGTCAAAATCTTACCTATTTCTTTTCACATGCATGTGGCGGAAACTCATACTGCGTGTGTACTTATCAAGCACTGACAAGTACGAAGGCCAAGGAAGTTACTGTGTTGCAGTGATAACGATAATTACATTAAACTAGTTTACTCCCAGAACAATGTTCTGAGATACTACCATAATGTTTCTGGGGAGCTATACGTGCTGATACGCTGAGTTTAGCTGTGTGTTTTTTCCTGTACGTAGAACCCTGGGAAAGTTTGCGTTTGTAGTGAATTTAAAGCTACTCTCCACTGGCGGAATAAAATGGCCGTTTGCTGCTTTCTCCCGGAGTGGGTTTGTATTTTCAACTGCCCTGAGTCTTCGAACACATTGTCTATTCAAAATTGAAAATTGAAATTTTCATTGTATAGGCTATTATTTTTCCAGAATACTGTTCAGCTTCTAGGTACTACCGTTGGTAACATTATCATCGTATAAATTGTTACATCACATAATTTTTCAATACTGACATTTCAAAATATAAATGTTACGGTTACGAGGATTTGTCTACCAGTAAAACTAATTGACTTGCTTAAAACCAATAACTCAAACCAATAAAAGATGCCATATATTTTTAAACGCAAATCTGCGTCAAATTGTTTTTTACTTTTAAAATATAGGGAATAAAAGGGAAACTGTGCATTTTGGATATTTTTACGATTTTTAAAATAAATTATGTTTTCGTGAATAATAATTCAGTTGTAATAAGCACTTCACGGAATTATCTTTTCGATTTGAATTAGGTTAAAGTACAGACGAAATAGTTTTTTCAAAGGATACGTTCCCTAAACAGTAAAATTTTGGATTTTGACTGTGGTTTAGTGAGAAAAACAATAAAAATTAACCTTTTTTATGTTACTAAAAGGTCATAAGGTAATGTTAACAACTTGAATAATATTGTATGAACGTATAAAATAACACATTATTAGTCTTCGCTCAGGAGTAGTTTTAAACAAATGGCGAAATAGCTGCATTGTGAATGTCGTAACCTAAATCTGTCTGGCTTCGAAGATAACTCCATGAACTTCACCATGTGGGTGTGTATGTGTGTATAGTTCATCCAATATAATGTGAGCATCTCTACGAAAATCAACATCATATAAGTATGTGTTATAGTTATTGCCAGCCACTTATTTCACGTGGTAATTTACACATTTTTGAGTCGTACGAAAGTTCTGTGTAAGTACACACAGTCACATTAAGTAATTCGTAAAAATATATATTTTTATATTCTCTTTTCCAAAAAACGAATTTACTCTGGAAAAAAAATTAAAAATAAAACAAATAAAAGTTTTGTAAAAAAATCTTTCGGAATTTCCAAATTTGACGTAAGTGATAACCTTTATACTTATAATAATATTAAAAGCAATAAAGTAGGAGGATTTTTTTTTAAATATCTTGAATAATTTCTGTGACAAAGACTTCTTGAAAATTCTAAGTGATGCAAAATGATCTTAAGGACATTAATGAGAGTCTTAGAAACATTTTGCTTTTTGGGTACCCCATTCTGCCTCCCTACCACGTTTTGACCCTCCCCATATACATTTTTTTGTCAGAAACCTTCTCGGGCACACGCACAACTTACCAAAGTTTCATCGCAATAGTATGAACCGTGTAGGAACGCATATGTTACAAACATGCAGGCAAACATAAATTTTATATATATATATATATATATATATATATATATATATATATATATATATATATATAGTTGCCTACATTGATTAACTGAAAAAAGAACGTTTAGCATGGCATTAAGGTCAATTAAGGTTGCTGCCATGTAGTATCACCGATTAACAAATGTTAAAATTAATAGTTTCCAGTGGATCAGTTTTAACGATAACTCTTGGAAAAAATTCTGCGTGGTATTACTAAAAGAATACCGACATAGCAGAACATTTTCCATGAAAGGCTCTGAATAATTGGTGTACTGAATGTGATTTTTCTGAAACCGAGTTATGCGTGGGTTGGCTGACGTGTAGGCTAGCCTCCAAGAATATATTGTACTCAAGCAGACAACAGCTGTTCATTGGCTACTCTGTGATACCACATGATAGGGCCAGCATATAGTGCTTCTTTATGACTGGATACGCTGTCTCCAAGAGGAGACCAAACAATCAAGAACCAACTGCTTTAAGGGCGTTCACGTGGCATAAGTGCATAATTTTATATTTGCACGATATAGTGTTAGTTTTACAGACGTTACTTGTGACTACAGTTTCCACTTGTAAAACACTTTTAGCTCTCATAGTCTTCCCATAGCGGCACGTCAAGGTCAACATTTGCAAGTTACGGTAACATGCTAATAACAAAAACCAACACTCTTACTCGAATGACATAATTTATACTGATGTTAGATACTACGGGCCATATGCTAAAAGATTTAAAATCACAGAACAAAGTCCCTTGGTATTAAAAAAAAAATGGCCATACATGAAGAAATTTATCGTTATTCTTAGAATTTTTTGAAAAATACAAAGGAATCGCATTGTGAAATTTCAAATTCTTTAGCACGTGACCAAACTGTATAATTTTAGGGTAAATTATTTCATTCGTATGAGTCAGTTTTTGTTATTAGGATGTTCCCGTAACTTGCAAATTTTGACTTTGACCTACCGCTATGGGAAGACTATGAGAGCTAAAAAAATTTGAGAAGTGGGAAATTTAGTCAAAAGTAATGTCTGTAAAACTAACACTACGTCGTTCAAATATAAAATTATGCGTTTTTGCGACGTGAACACCCTTAAGGTACACGAATTTGCTGTGTTGAAACCTGGCTTGTGTTCAAAAAGGAAAAGCGAATTTTTTCAGGTCCCTACTAACAAAAAATTTAAAAATTTATATTAAAAAAATTTAATTAATTGTCTTTTGTCAGAGTAACAATTGATGAACTTATTTAACGTAGAAAATCTTGATTGTTTGAAAGTGTTCAACTGAGTACTGATACGTTAAAATCAGGCTAATTGCATAGTTAAACTGTGCGAACAGCCAGAGATGTATAGAGTGCTAAGTAGGTAGAGAGTATGTGTGTTTACTGACCTGGGAGCGTGGCCGCCGAGCTAGAGGTGGCGGCTACGCTGTGACGGCGCCAGGGACGGCATACCCGCTGTCTGTCTGTCTGCTGTCTGTTGTAAGCCGCGCCGTCAGCCGCCCGCCCACCGTACTGGCGCGCCGCCTCGCGCCACTTGCCTAGCCCCTCCTATTCTCTTCCCCTACTTTCCCGCCGAGCCGCCATGCGCATGCGCACGTACGCTACGACGAATTCAAATATTTCGAACGCCGAGTTACCGTACTAGAGAGCCGGCCTCCGTAACGTAAGACGCTTATGAATATTCACGAAGGTAGGGTAGGTCAGTCAAAATTTCAAGTTTTTAGTGTCTGGAATATTACCCTACGTAAGATTACCCGTGTTTGAATTTTAAACTGGCGGTGTTTCTGTCAACTACTAAAATTAATATTTTATTTTAATAGAAACATATTACGCGTAAAGAATGCACTATGGATGTAGCGTATTTATCATGTGTATAATATGTATGCATTTTTTGGCCTTTCGTCATTTTAAAACCTTGAATAACTTTTCAGGGGTTAAAAAAACTTGGTGACCTGGTCACACGACTAAAATTACCTACCCTACTCCAGCGAGTGAATTTTCATAAGCGCCTGTAGTCGGTCTACGGTGCTAGAGGTCGTGGCTTCGTATATTTGGCTCTGGCGTGGTTTTTTTTTCCCCTTCACGTAACTTCACCCTTATTAGCTCATAGACCTCGTTATTAAAGGGTCGTAAAATCCTCTCACCTCCTATACCAGAGTCTAATGCTGTAATCACAATAGCACGACTGATACAACGTGATAGATGTGATGCGTCTCAGAAAACTATTCGTTATTGCGAACACTTGTTCGTCTGCCGCGCGACAAATACTGAAAAAAAAAAAAAAAAAAAAAACTAAATAGTTCCTTTCCTCTACATACTGGCCTCTAGTATGACAGCCATAGATGTTAACAGTACTGCATTTAAATTTTGTTCCACGTTTATTTGTAACTCACTAGCACTGAAAAAAAACTATAACTACACATTTGCTTAAAAAGTTAATAATTTTCTTGCAATATCGAACACAAATTTTTTTTATATAAATTAAATAAATGCAATTCACTACCACCTTACAAGTTGCACCTAAATTTTAGCACAAAATTAAAGTAAGTTTTTCACTTGTGTCGTGTCCGCGATGCTATTAAAATATAAACGTTCTATTCTAAAATTGCGTCGAGCCCGCGGTTTTGTCGTGCTGACGTTATAGAATTCTCAACTCGGATTGGTTGATAAGGTATTTTATTCGCGTAGCGTCCGTCGCGTTATAGATTCCATAAGGCGTTAAGGGGCCTCCCTGGATAGGCTGTATTTGTGTGTGTGAGGCAGGAGCTGTATGGTTACCGTTAACCGACGTATGTAGTGTATTATCGCATCTCCGCGCAAGCCACTCAGATGTGCAGCGCTTTACTATTATCCTTTTTACTGTGGGACTTAAAGCTGTCACCACATTATTTTTAATGTGAACAGCGTTGTTCAAAGTCTATTGATTGTTTCTATGGTTGTCTTTTTGAATCCGGTTGTTATTTTTCTACATACGACAGTCTGGAAAAGCTATTTTTTGATATTTTGAAGGCCCCCTGAGCTATGTTTCTAACAAACGTAACGAATTTTTAAAACTGTAGCGTGTAGCGACATAGTTTGAAGGTTTTTCCTTAAGAGGGCGTGGTACATAATTCAACGCTAAAAGCAGTAATCAATAACTGTAGGTTTCTTGAAGCCGATTTGCAAAATTTAAACAATAGCAATCCAAGACAATAGTTTTATCCAACGTTTTAAACAAAATTGTTTCCAGTGTTACGAACTTCTGAGGCACAATCTCTGACGCCGGAACCTCGTGTATTTAACTTCGGAGCAAGAGATCGCGCGTAATGAATTAGTAATTCTGGATAAATATTTACAAATAAATTTGGCAATTACCATTACCTAGGATTGTCATTGAGTATTTTATCCATATTGGCTTCGAAGAAAGCGAAGAAATAAATTGATGTTTTCAGCGTTTATTTATCTACCACGCACTCTTAACATAATCAAATAAAATGCGCGTTCAATAGTTTCGTCACATACTGGATAGTCGTAACTCGCTGCAACGGATTAGAAGCGCAGGTAGGGAGGCCGCTGAGCAGAAGATCACGAGGATAGGGTGAATAGGAGACAACATTTCAGCTTCTGGAGTGTAAAAGTTAATCTGAGTAAATTTTTTACATGTCGAATTTTCGCGAGAGCAGCTTCTCTGCCAACGTTTCCCTACACTGATTTCGAGCACAGTAAGCGACTGTTCGCAGGCGAAAGTCGGCATTTGGAGCGATAAAAAAAGTAACAGTAAACATAACCAAAACCACATCGAAGTGAAACTGAATGCAGCGTGTTTAAAACATCGAAGAAAGAAAAACAAGCACATGACGAATATGAATAAAATAACGCAGACATATGAACTGCGGACTTCAAATTTAGTAAAATATTTAATGTGTAGAAAACATGTAGGTTTTTTTCTCCTGCTATCTTAAAACTCTGAAGGCGTCTATCACAATCCCGGTGGTTAATAAATATAGTCACGTGACTTTTAAAACCTACCCTGCTCCGACTCGTGTGCTTTAGTAATCGCCTTAAGGTTGCTGCCTGCCCAGGTCGCCGAGCGTCATGCAAAGCTTCAGCCGTTACAAGATTGTTTGAAAACTGCTCAACGTACATGAGTGTTTGCTGCTTAGGAATAGCATTCATATGTGTATACCCATTTCAGGTTCACAACTACTTATTGAAGCATATTTTGTAGCAGCCGAAAATAATGAAAATGGGTGTTTTTGCTGCCCCTTTTGGGCATGAAAATCTTGGTGCACAATCTTTTAAATGGTATAGGCATGTAGAATACGCCTTTGTCTTTGATGTTACGTCATAAAACGATAGGGTCACCAATGAATGTCTGCTAAAGGCTAGCTGTCGGCGAGAATATTGCACGCCAGAGACTAGGGGAACGATGCCTGTTGCGCGTGATGTGTCGTCCTTATCGCTTCCGCACCTCTGGGCACCAAGGCAACCACATTAAGAGTCCGTTATTTAACAATTTAAACTATCGTAAACCTACAGATTTTAGCTCAATCTATATGTCAGTGACTTAAACGGGGCGCTTAACGGAAAATTTTCTATGGCATAAAATTATTTATGTTTGTACGAGACATGGTTTGTTCTGTAGATAGACGTCGTATATATATGTGTACTATTATCGCAATTATTTAGCTCATATAGTTTTTTTATAGCGACATATCAAAGTCCAGATGTGCATAAAACGGTTTTATGCTTTTAAGGGAAACCATCTATCTTACCTAACTGAATAACTTCCCACTGAATGTTGAATTTGTAGGTTACAAGGTATCCTATTTAAAAACAAAAAATTCTAACATTTTTATGTTTTAAAAAATACCGAGATTGAAATAAAAATTTTAAAAATTTCCAGAATTTTTCGACAAATAAAAACATATATTATCTTTTTGTTTTTGTATAGGAGACTTCATTATTCAGTGTGAATTTTTTTCATTTCGGTAAGTTAGTTGATTTTCCTTTAAAGCACAAAACCGTTTTATACAAATTAGGACTTTGACATGCCATTATAAAAACTGTGAAAGCTTAAATTTTTTCTTTGCGGTAAAAATAGTCACACTGTTTGTTTACAAAACACACCATACCTCGTGTAAGCGAGTTGAATCACTGTGTTTGTCCGTTGTTTTGGATAAACGCACTGAAAATGATTATGGCTGTTTATTAATATCGTTTAATATGATGTGAAGTAATTGATAATCTGTAATTTATTAACGATTTACGATCGCCAGTCTGAGTATCTGGAATTACAAACAACAACTTTTCCATCTGTTTCACATGTTATTATACGATTTTTATTGTTTCTGTTAAGTGCGTCGTCGTCGTTCATGGCAGAATGCTGAATGGAACTTGAATTCTTGAATTGTGTGTTGTCGTGTGTTTTGAGTGGCGGTTTCGAGTTACAAGTGCGAATATACTATGTAGGTACGCACATACGAGATTCATAACGGCAATATTGCGTGCTGTATCAATTAGAGTCGATGCACAGAAACCAGGGTTATAAGACATTAGGTAACTCGCAGGTATTTATAACCAAGGTTACTAATGAGTACAGGGGCACCGCGGTGGCCGAATGGTCAGACCTCTCGCCTCCCACCAAGGCGATCCGGGTTCGATTCCCGGCGGGGTCGGTCCCCGGATTTTCGCATGTGGGAATCGTGCCGTTGGTTGGCGGGTATTCTCGGGGATCTCCCGTTTCCCCTGCCCATTCATTCCGGTGCTGCTCCATACTCACCTCATATCACCCTTCACCAGCGCTAAAGACCTCGACGTTAAGCGCTGACCAAAATCTCTCACTCACTAATGAGTACAGCATGTATTCAGCAGCCGTGGTGATATTGTAGACAACATTTATCTGAGTAGTTAAAAGCAGTTGTAAACATTGTACAAAGGTATGTAAATAAAAGTACGTGGTAAGTTTATGTTTACATGCAGCGGAACGATATAAACTGGAGGACAATAGAAGTTAATCAGGGATATTTTGAGTTCTCAAATTATTTTGAATTACCTATAGAGGGGTACCCGAAGGCCAGGATATCGCACCTCGGATGCGACTTGATACTGGGAGCCAGTATATCGCACCTCGGATGTGACTTGCTACTGGGAGCCAGTATATCGCACCTCGGATGTGACTTGCTACTGGGAGCTAGTATATCGCACCTCGGATGTGACTTGCTACTGGGAGCCAGTATATCGCACCTCGAATGTGACTTGCTACTGGGAACCAGTATATCGCACCTCGGATATGTGACTTGATACTGGGAGCCAGTATATCGCACCTCGGATGCGACTTGCTACTGGGAGCCAGTATATCGCACCACGAATGTGACTTGCTACTGGGAGCCAGTATATCGCATCTCGGATGTGACTTGCTACTGGGAGCCAGTATATCGCA
>PNEQ01110518.1:0-23909 GCA_003012365.1 Medauroidea extradentata
AGTTTTTGAAATTATAGTTACAATGTTAAAAGAAACGATAATTTTAAAATTGATAATCAATACGTAGTCGCAATCGATGGTTGTTACTACTTACGGTCATCTAGCTGCTATGCGAAGACACTGGTGACGTGCTGTGAAGTGAGAATTATAAAGGAAATATATTTTAATATGAAGGATAAAAAAGGGGCGGTAAAGTTTGGAGAGGGGGGTGGTGGGGGGTGTAGTAGTTTGAGCGGGTTATAACACGAACATCAGTGAGAGGGGAAAGTAGGGGGGGGGAATTCATCACGTGACTAACAGCCAATTAAAATAAAGGACGGGATAGGGGAGGGGAGTGGGGATAAGTTAATATATACATGTAAAAAGTGGTGGGGGGCGTCAGTGTGTCGATGGAGCTCGTCCGGGTGAGACGTGCCAGTAGTTGATTTAATTAAATAATTTTTATATAAAAAGTTTTTATTAAATAGTTTTTTATTTAAAAGAATTTTATTAAAAAGTTTTTTATAAAAAATTATATTTATTAAATACATGCGGGGTTATAACGGAATGTGAAATCAAAAAATTTTCGGAAGAAACACCAAGATGGCGGCCGGAAACAAGATGGCGTCCGGAATCATCATGGAGGTAATATTTTTTTCGAAATTTTTTGAAATTTTAAAATTTTTTGAAAATTTTAAATTTTTAAATTTTTTTGAAATTTTCGAAATTTTGGAAAATTTTGGTAATTTGACACTCAAGGTCAAGGTTAAAGGTCAAGGTCAAAGGTCAAGGTCAAAGGTCAAGGTCATCCAACATGGCGGCCGGGGCCGTGACGTCACAACATGGCCAGGCTCCACACACCGGCTCCTGTGCCAGAAGGAACCAAATCATACTACTCAAGGCAGGTTTCGCTCGTTTCCTCTCGGAAGAAATTCGGGCCTCACGAAATACTGAAGTGTATGTATCGGGATAGTATGCAGATGAAGAAGAGTAAGAGATAAAATCGAATAAACCTATCACTGATAGCTCAGCCCTCTCTGCATTTCACGAAGAGGCAGATATATTGCATGCCGTACATAGTGATGCAGAAAGAATTGTAGGAATAAAATGAGACACACATATATGCTTGCTACTCGTTCACCATTTCAAGAAAATGATTTGCTTCACATTTGGGTTATGGTTTATCTCCCCAATTATATGATAAATAATTTTTTTAATTTCAAATTAAAAATATTTTTATAAATATAACAGATAGTTGTTAAAGTTAAATTAATTTTATTTTAATAATGATTTTATATTCCAATTACAATTTATTATTTTATTTATGCAATAGTTATAATTGATTTGTCGTTAATTTTGCCATGTTTGACACTTATTTGTTATTATACGTTTGAAGTATTATAAAGTATTGGTGAACCAGATAGCTACCTCTGGTATTTCTAGCGAGATGAATATTCACATCAGTTGGGCATACTAACAAATCATATGCTATCTTGAATTACAACTTTTCAACTAAAATTCCTACTTGACAACAGGAATTTTCGAAATCAGAAGAGTTTAAATACCCTAAAATATTTGTTCCTTCAAATGTTATACAAATTGCATATTGCAGCTCTGATAACATAAAATTGGCCTAGACTATAAGAGCCAGTGTTTGATTCCATTGTACGATAATCTCGGTTTCGATTTTCCATGTTTTTCCAAAAAAATCTAGCTGATTGTTAAGAGGGCATGGTACATAATTCAACGATAAAATCATTAATCTATAACTGTAGGTTTCTTGAAGCCAATATGTGAAAATTAAACAATAGCAATCCTAGACAACAGCTTTAGCCAACATTTTAAACAAAATTGTTTCCAATGTTACGAACTTCGGAGGCACAATCTCTGACGCCGGAATCTAGAGCATTTAACTGCGGCGCAAGAGATCACACGTAACTAATTAGTAATTCTGGATAAATATTTATTCACAAAGTTGTCAAATACCATTATCTAGGATTGTCATTAAGTATTTTATCCATATTGGCTTCGAAAAAAGTGTAAAAATCCCATGATGTTTTCAGTATTGATTTATTTACCACACTCTTTTGATGGTTCTTTAACAAAGACCATGGTTGAGTCTAATCCCAGTGCCTGTCATTGTGTTAAGTAGCGAGTCGCTGTATCTAATGACCTTTCTGACTTCATGATGTATGTTGCCTTACCTGACTACTGCTTCGCGACTGTTATTTGACTACATAAAAATTATTTGCGATCATCTTTGCAAATAAATTTTGGTTTTCGAAATTACTTTGTGATATTACAATAACAGCTACTCGGGATATTAACCATAAACTTATCAGGATGCTATTTATAAAATAATCAAGATACTACCCACCAACTAAGTCTATAGGAAAAGTGAAAGACACATTATATATATTTTTTTACTTCCTACAAAACAAATACATAATTTAAGAATAAAATATAACATAACAACACATAAAAATTAAAACACTCCTCCATGGTTTATTCCTCTGGTAAATTTTTTTCGTATCACAACAAAATTAGTGACTACATTCAGGAATTATTTTAGGATTTGTAGATTTATTTACGTTTTTAATAAAAATTACCTCAGTGGCAACCAACATTGAAAATTGGCTGGAACCTTTGGCATTATGTTGTGTTGTGATACACAAGTAAATACAACATTGGGGTAATGTAGTATGCCAGCAAATATGTTTGAAAATGTATTTTTTGGCAATTAATTAGCAACATTCTGAAAAAAGTTATATTAAAGTAGAAAATGTCTGAAAATAATTGAAGACCAAAATATTGTTATGTAAATTTTGTGAGTTTGATGTGGGCAACAAGTTGGTAAACATACTGTTGGTGTTTAGTGTGTATAATTACATTGGGCCGACCTTGCATAACCAACATTTTACACTAGCAGTTTTAAATCACATTTTAAAATACAACACAACCAATCATCCAAGTTTATAACATAATAAGATAACGTGGTTAAAAAATTTATGTTATGTAATTTCGTTCTGTTGGTTATACGTTGCAACAATGTTGGAAATCTAACTGTTGGATAGTAGGTTGTTCCCAGTACGTTGCAGAGGACTACTTGGGTAGGAAGCCGATTTTTTTCAGACTTCCTTACAAGACATGAGGTACAGTTAGCAGCAGTGAATGAAACACACTTGCGCCCAACTGATAAATTACGCATTCCCGGATATGTTATCCACCGCAGGGACAACGATAGGCCCTATGGTGGTGTAGCTATCATAATTAAAAATAACATAGCCCACAATGTAGCCCCTGTGCCACACTTAATGCACACAGAAGCTATAGCAATAAAACTGACTGTGTGCGGTAGGCCACTGACTGTAGTTTCAGTATACTGCCACACAAGTCAGCTGACTAACCAAGACCTGTCCAGCCTGCTAGGCCCCCTACAGTCTACAATGATCCTAGGAGATCTCAATGCTAAGCATCCTTCTTGGAACTCAATGGTTGCTACAGTCAATGGCTGACGACTGTACACGCATCAGCTGCATCTTGACTATATGGCGTGTGCTCCTTACACACCCACAATGTACCCTGACGCAGTTGGAGTTAGGCAGCTGCCTGATGTGCTAGATGTCACTTTATATAAGAATATAAGCTTTGTGTATGAACTAGAAGTCATACATGAGCTTACATCCGACCATCTGCCAGTTCTCCTAACGATAGAAAATAGTAGAGTAACTGCGAATCAAATGTGCAGCACTCTGCAATACTCCAGAGCTAATTGGCCTGCACTGCAAAATTACATGGAGTGGGAACTGGACACCACATGTCATGTTAATGCCCCTGAACTGGTTGATGAAAGTGTAGACTCCGTCATCACCACAGTTAAATCAGCTATTGAAAAGTTTATCCCCAGGAAAACCTATACAGCTAAGCCCCGAGTACTGCTGCAGCATATTAGAGACCTAATATCTGCTCGAAACAATGCTCGCCGCCACGCCTCCATCATAAGGACTGCTACAATAGACTCCAGAAGCAGATAAAGGCTGAAACTCTTAACCACAGAAGTGCAGAGTGGCAAGACAAAGTATCAGCCTTAACCACCGAGGACAACAGCCTGTGGCGAATGACACGAGGCTTGTTGAACAAATCCCTCTATATGCCCCTCTGAATGGCCCTGATGATGTGGCCTACACACCACAGGACAAAGCATACCTGCTGGCCAGCACACTAGCAACTTCATTTCAGCCCAACCAAGTTCCCTCAGACCCTGCCCACACTGCAAACATCGAAGACCGAGTTGCTGCACTTATGGCACAGGTTCCTAGATCAATGCCAGTGCTGACCAATGATGTTGAAATAAAGCGAATCGTCCGCAAATTAACACAACACAAGGCACCTGGCTATGATGGCATACAGGCCCTTGTCCTAAAGAAACTGCCTCAAACTACCCTTGATGCTATAGCTGAATGCATAAATGGCATATTGTGCACTCAGCATTTCCCAGACCAATGGAAGCGAGCCCATGTCATTCTCATCCCAAAACCAGGAAAAGATGTCACACTACCACAAAACTACAGGCCGATTAGCCTCTTGAGCTCACTCTCCAAGCTTGCTGAATGCATCCTACTTAGACGCATCAACACACACCTTAGGCAGAATGAAATCCTCCCAAACGAACAGTTTGGCTTCAGGCGCAGCCACTCAACGACACAACAACTTGTCCGCATAGTGGAGCATATAACACAGGGGTTCAACAATCGCAAGTACACTGTCGCTGCTTTTCTCGACATAGAGAAAGCTTTTGACAGAGTGTGGCATGCAGGCTTAGTGTATAAGATGCATAGAGCAGACATACCAGACGGCTACATCCATCTAGTCCACAGCTACCTTAGCAACAGAAGCTTTGTTGTCATAATGCCTGGCGCAAGGTCAGCTCCTATCCCCATTCTAGCAGGAGTGCCACAGGGCTCCATTGTCGGCCCTGTACTTTTCAATATATATATATATATATATATATATATATATATATATATATATATATGTGTGTGTGTGTGTGTGTGTGTGTGTATGTATATATAGCAGACAGCCCTACCACTCCAACAACACAGCTAGCGTGTTATGCAGATGACACGGCAGTATTTGCAGGTTCCTGGCGAGCCTCCTTAGCTGTGACCAAGGTGCAAGAAGCCCTGCAAACACTTGAGGGCTGGTTTACACTTTGGCACATCAAAATTAATGTAGCCAAGTCTGAAGCAGTAGTCTTCACACGTAGGCGAGTTCCCCCCCTCCTCCCAGAGGCAACCCTGTTTGACTCGCCAATTCAGTATCACCCACATGTGAAATACCTAGGAGTTATACTGGATCAGAAAATGACCTGGAAGGTGCATACCTGTGCTAAGCATAGACAGGTAAATGGCCGGCTAGCGCAGCTACACCTCCTCCTTAATAATGACCACCACCTGAGTACAAAAACTGGAGTCAGATTTTACTCAGCTTTAATTAGGCCTGTCCTGACCTATGCAGCCCCAGCTTGGGCCTACCCTGGAAAGTGTCACACGCATCCTCTCTTGAGCCTCCAGAACAAAGCACTCAGAAGAGCGGCTGAAGCGCCAAGATACACTCCCAACATAGCTCTCTACAACGGGCTTAGGTACCCCAGGCTTGTCAACCATATCCTCCACTTGACCCGCAAATTCTATGAAACTGCCGCCTAGACTAGAAACCCGCTTGTGCTTGCACTAGGGAACTACGATGAAACGGTGGCCTCAAAACACAGGAGGCTGAAGCACATCCTGTGTGAAAAGCCACCGTAACGCCACCAAAGTAAAAGCGCCCGGTTGGCCCAACATGCAGCCTTCTGAAGAAGCAGCACCAATCTGGATCCGACCAAAGGAACTGACCCAGAGCGAAGTCCAAGACCGAGGCTCCTCACAGCAAGAATGTGCAATCGACAACCCGAGAAGTGTGCGGCGGGCAGGAAGGTAAGGTGTATATATTTGGCCGACTGCTCACCTCACCCTAGAGTGGCGACAGGTTTTCTATAATGCTAAGGAAACACCCAAATGCCTTAGCCGCCCCCTCCCCTCGGGCAACGCTGGATGTGACCTGGCACACTGATGGAATGCACCCAATGTGCCTCTTTCATACCCTACCAGGTCGCGACCTAACTTCACAGGAACTGGCAAGTAAAGGGACAGCGGGCACCAGCCCGCCCTTCGGGAAACTTTAGGTTATTTCCACTAGGTATAAGGTAAATGTAAGTGTCTAATCTTGTACTTATTTTACAGCTGGATCACGAGCCCTCCCTGCTCGTCTTTACTTTCACCTTCTAACACAAACTAACATGCATGTCATACAAAGCATGAATTCTTTCTTTTCTTCCAAGCACGGAGATCCCACCTCGCATGTCTATCGTCATGGGTTTTCACCTGCGGCCTCGCGGGTTTACCATGACCCTTTAAGGGATTAGATCCCAGTTTAGTATGAGGGAAGTGCCACGCCAAAAGCCTTGGTCCAATGCTTCAAAACCTCAAAGTAGGTCTTTGAGCCAATTTCCTCCCTATCCCAAGCTGCATGCAGTAGTTAGAGCATATAGGCCGCAGCCCTTGCACGCTACTAATCTCCCCGCTCCCCTCCTAACTCCTAGTAGTTAGCTACTAACCTAGGTTGCGCCCCATCTGGGCCACAAAAAAAAAATTAAAAAGAGTCCCGCCCCCTAGTCGTGTTGGACTCTGGACTGTGCACATCTCGTCGGGACGCGCGCAATGTGACCTGTCGGCTAAGGGGATCCCGAGGTGCCAAGGGGCGAAGCATGGCGAGCCTACCGGCAGGATGCAGCAGCATGGCTTACTTTCGGAAAGTGTACATAAGGAGTTCTAGGTGCAGCATCCATCTGCTACACAACGCGTCCCTGGGTGGCGGATAAGGGATCCCAGCTTGCTGGGGTGGCTGGAAATACCTGATACCAACTGGAGGAAGGAGTTGAAGTGCCATCTCAGGCGTTGGAGTAGGAAGACTGTGGAATCTGAAATCTGTGAGGTGAGCCTCGCTTATTAGTGGGTGTCAACTGGTCGTCGCACCCCCGAACTGCTGTCAACAGCTCTTCACAATGCTACATAAACCTCAGCTTCGGCTGGTGGGCGCTCATGAAAGGTTTCAGTCTGCAACAACGAGGGAGGTTAACACTGCTCGACTGAAACAATGCCTGAGATGACGCAAACATACATCTCTGACCTGAGCTACGGCTTCGCGACGTGCATCGGCACCAAATCAAGCCTTCTCCAAGCTGGTTGGATGGGGCTTCACAAGTGCGACAACCTCGGCCCATTCCCCTTCCGGGTTGGGTGTCACATCATTTTATCGCAGGCAGCAGGTTTCCTCCAGTGGTGACGCTGGTTTACCGCAGTTTCCCACATCGTAACATCAAAAGGCTACAAGGATCCAAACCATGGTGTTTTCAATCTCTCCTTAGTGCTTGACTCACCACAGGCCACTGCATTTCCCTCCTACACTTAACTGAGCGAGACGGAAACTGCACGGCAACCAATTTTACATTATAACAATTGGCGTATAGCCGAGTAGGCTGGCACATACTAGATTCTTCCCCCTAGCTAACCCGCATTATCGGGAGCTCCCGCCAAGCCAGCTGGCAGGTCATGGATCACCTTGTGATGCGAAGAGGGGCACTACAAACAATATTAATAATCCTGCCTTCCTAGTTTTCTTTGACAGTCATTCATTTTGCAATGGAGTATGTCCATGCAACTAAATCCAGTCGCTTCTAAATAACTTTTCAGAATCACAATGACATTAATGGCAGTTAACTATCACTTAGTGATTCCCCATGTCTGCCCCTTAATTTGTTTCGGCTTTCGAACCGAAGATCGGTGGTAACCCCTCGGTTGGTCGTTTTTCGCACATTACAAAAGTCTGTCGCAACCACAAAAATACTTCCGCCTGTTGGTCCTGTTTGACGCCAAAATTCCAGCAGGCAATAGTTCAGTTGTGCCAATCAGAATACAGCTTCTGAAAGATGGCCCTGCCCCTCGATGACAGTTATTTCCTACCATTGGCGTGTTTATTACATTATGATTCCGATTATAATCTGCTACACTCGACAAGAAGACCTACCCTTGTTTTCCTTTAATCTCAAAATTCCTTCATCGGTACCGTGACATGATGCCAAGAAGAATGAATGACTGCAAGACAGATTTTTGACAGCTATTACTGATTAGTTAGGGTGGCGATCATATAGCAAGTCACAAGGTGCCTAAATATCATTTTTAAACGTCAACTAGATGAAATAATATTAAATGGGCATCCGTCATAGACGTCCACGTGTATTTGAAGAGAGCTGTAATGTAAATTATGATACAAACGATGCAGATGTAATTAGTGAAAATTGAAGGGAAATTTCCCAGCATATAGTATACAGTACACGCTGTTTCCAAACCAACAAACTCCGGCTGGTTATTCTCTGTGAAAAAAATATACGGAAAAAGAACAACAGTCACAGTCTAAGTATAATATTATAGAATAAGTAATAAGAGTTTGAAGATCAATTTTTAAAACTATATTTTCCTTAAAAAATTTGAAGTCATATAAAAATGACAAAACATTGAACATTGTTTTATAATTGGGATCTTCTAAGACACAACAAATTATGTTTAGGGCCTTCAACACTTATAAAAATTACAAGGGTGTCCACCCTTCCTTCGCATACCTACAACTTATATAGCATCAGGAAATTCGAACAGAAGGTTCATTGACTTATTTTACTAATACAACAAAAACGGTTCTCTTGTTGCAATGACCCATGGCCTATAGTTTTCGTTCAAAACACAATTGAAGATTCAAGGCAACGATACAGAACGTACAAAAGAGAAAATACTGCGTACGTGTATATAAATGTTTCGTCTGAAATTATCTACCAGTGTTTGATGTTGTTGGTTGATTGAGAAACACTGACTTACACACTGAGATAGTAGAAATGTTTTAACTTGCCTTGACCCAAAATTTTCGTTCAAAACACACGTGAAGTACGAGTCTGCTGCAGCGGCAGTATTCGTAGTTTATTAACATAAGGTACAAGTTGTTTGCAGTGAATGTCTACAATCTTCTCTGCACCGAGAGCACACACGGACACACTTTTTATTTACATAATGATTGAAGGTATTACTACAACTTTCCTCGGTTATTTGGAGAGAATTATATACATTAATTTTGATAAATGTTCCGCTAGGTGCTACTAGTACTGAATAATAACACTGGAATTTCTTTCCTCTCTGAATACTTAGAAACCCCGAAGTTAGTCTGTCAGTCCTACGAGTGTACACCCTTGGTGACGTCCAAAAAACAGAAAATTTTAATCAAACGCGGACCCTGCAAATACCTTCGACTTCGGGGCCAGTCGACCTCGTGTGACTGCCACGACCAGAGTCCCCCTCAAACAACCTAACCAACGCGTTCGTGACACTTTCCCTGAAAATTCCCACCTTTGTACTCCCAAACAATCGCAGGCTCTGCGGACGACCCACAAAACTAAACACTTCCTTTCCTGTGTATCAGTTTAATATCTCTTTTCAGAATTAATACGAAAATATCTCTAAAGTAAATAGTACTAGATTTTTAGGAATCATACTAGATTAATACTCTAGTTCTCAAATTATATTAATTATATAGTAAAAAAATTAGCTGAAATTTATGAAATAAGGTTCATGTTAGATTACATAGATTTAACAACCCTTTAAAAAATTTATTTTGTATATTTTCATCACACAATGTCCTACGATATTGAAATATGGGGAAAAGTAATAGGAAAGGAAAACAAAATAAATAGCATAAAAAGAGTTCTTTAAAATAACTGGCGAAAAAAAAAATTCCAAGCAGCAGAAAGAAATGCATTAATCCACTTACTTTAACAGCCTCGTTGATGCCTGGTGCCTCCAGTTTGGCTGTTTTATGTACATACGGATATCCCTCCAGGATTATGTCTAAGCAAAGCACCTCAAACGATTGCCTATGGACATCCCTTGTGGACTGCCTAAGGACTTCTCTCGTAGATAACATGAGGACATATTTCGCTGACTGCCTAAGATGTCCCTTACGATCAGCCTAACCATGTTCCTCGCGAACCCTCTGTGGACGTCCCTCATAGACTGTCTGAGGACCATGTTTTTAAAAGCGAATTTTAGCAATTGTGCGAATATAAGAAAGATTTAAAAGTGTGCATTTGTTAGGCTACAACAGTGTAATGTAACAAATGATGTTACATGTGCAAAAAACTCTATCTTTCATGCCCGTGGATGTTGCGTAAAGACTTCTGAATCAGGTTGAATTATTTTTCTCTGTGCATGAGATACATACCCTATACATTTTATAAATAGTGCAACTCATAATGCACAAATGTCAGACCAAATTAAAAGCATCTGCATTGCATTTAGCAATTTATCTTTTTATATTAGCACAGTACATAGTAATTACATGAGCATTGTAAAACAGTACCATTTAGTTCCTGCATCATGTAAATATTCATTTTAATTACACAAAAAAGTTTAATGTCACTGTGTAATCACTATATTCTAAAGATTAATTAATTAAAATCTAGACCCACTGATTTTCCTTACTTTTTCTCCTCGTTTCATCCACATTGCTCTTACTAACTGTATTGTTTAACTTGCTCGATAAACAAAATATTACAACTTGATGCACAACTTCTGTTACCAGCGATAGTCGCCAATACACTCCTCACAGGAAGAATTATTTTTCCAACAACTTATCCTTCAAGAATGTCTATAGGCTCTCCTCAGGCAGTCCATATGCACCAATTTATTTTGTAACTTTGGTACCCTTGATGGACCTTAAAATGATCTCCTTAGGCAACACATTAATGTCGTCCATAAGTCATCACCTTTGGAGCTGCAGATGTCGAACCCTTTTCAACTTTACATGGACAGAAGTAATCTATTGTTCTCATTCGTTCCCTCAAGGACGTCCATTCATTTCATTTGTCCTCTTTGTTATCCTCCATGGACTGTATGAATTTCCTTAGGCAACAGTTAATATCGTCAATAAGTCATCACTTTTAGAGCTTCAAAGGTCGTCCCTGTTTCATCCTCGTATAGACAGAAGTAAATATGCTTTCTTCTGGTCTTGTTTTCTCTATCAAGGATGTCCATTGGTGGTCCATAGGCAGTCATTTTTGGATGATCCCTGTGATACTCTCTGGACCTAAAATGAATGTCTTCAGGTCATCCTTATGCTAGCTGGGATATAAGTTATATATATGCACATATATACACATTTGTACCCAGACAGCACAAGGACATTATAAAGACATCCGAAGGATATCCGTACATGACATTTGAGATATCCCAAAGATATCCTACGATATCCGTAGGATGTTCCAGGGATATCCATGGGACTACCAAATCAATGCTTTCAGTACATCCGTGGGACATCTCAGCAGTAGATCCTTGGGGTGTCCTAGTGTGAAATCCTTGGGGCGTCCCAGTGGGAGATCCTTGGGATGTCCAAACAGGACATGTCTAGGGAATTCTCATTTTGTACAACAAAAATAATTGTATTGTACATTTTTATGTTAACCAAAATATTAAGTTTTTAGTGATTTCAATTCCAATATGTTAATTATTAGCAGTGCCAATTTAAGTACTATAGAAAATTCCCTAGAATGTTGGAAAATTAGTTAAATATTTTTAAAATTACTCTTTTAAATTGTCATAGTACTCGCATGATATAGCTTATCAGAAAAATGCTACCCCACGATTTACACATAACAAAAACAACAGCATTTCAAATAAATTATTGTGCAAAAAGTCTGGTCATAATTTCCATGAGTGTTGGATAAAAAAAAGTCAAATAGGCTTACCAATAGTAATGCTTTTCAGGTGTATGTAATGTCTGCATTACAGAGTGACTATGCCAGTGATGAATGGGTTATAGATAGTGGTGCATCAGAGCACATTTCAGATGATAAACACATTTTCATTAAGAATAGGAATTTACTATGTTCAAAAGAAATGGAGCTGGATGATGGAAAGATTATTCAAGCTATTGGTATAAGTGATATAAAGTTACAAGCCTTTGATGGGCATGACTGGGTAGATACTACTCTGTACAATGTTTTGTATGTGCCAGACATTAAGGTAAATCTATTCTCAGTTAGTACTGCGACAGATAAAGAATATCAGATACAAGTAATGTACCAAGAGCCACTGCATATCGCAAAGATAAACTGTACATAATGAACTTTAGGTACACAGTTACTCATGTTTGTGTAGGTAAAGTAAATTCAAGTGTAGCAGAATGGCATGAAAAAAATGGGACACCAGAACATCGAGCAGGTAAAGATGATGCTTAAAAGAAGTCAAATCGGATGTTCTGGTGAAGAGCTAACCTGTGTTCCTTGTGTAAAGGGAAAGTTGCACAAACAGCCATTTCCAGTAAGTGAAGTTGGGAGTGACAAACCAGGTCAAGTGTTGCATATGGACTTGTGCGGTCCAATGGAGACGACGTCTTTAGGAGGTGCACATTACTACCTTATAATTAAGGATGATTACACACATTTCAAAACTGTTTTTTGCAGAAAAGTCTGAGATCGTATGCAAAGTAAAAAGGTTTATGAACTATGTCATTAATAATTTGGGTTATAAAGTAAAAATTATTAGGTCTGATAATGGTACTGAATTTGTAAATGGTGAGTTTCAGGCATTAACTGATGACTTAGGAATTATACATCAAAGAAGCGTAGCTTACACACTAGAACAAAACAGTAGAGCAGAACGAGCCATACACACCAAAAATGGTTCAGCTAGATTTACAGGGATCGGCAACGTGTCGATCGCGATCGACAGGTAGATCACAATATATTTAGTAGATCGTGAGCGTTTTTGAAAATCTATGAATTTTTCGACCCATTACGAAACACCGCAAGGCTCAAAAGAAATAACATACTAGAATAGGCCAAACCTCAGTTAGTTAACAGTTGAAAAACACATTGTTCACGAAAGATACAAATCATCCATAAAACGTAATGAGTATGAAGCAGTTGCTGTCCGTATAATAAAACTTTTGAGTTATTTTACGTAACAATCTTTGTTAGGTTCCTCCAAACAATAAACAAACACGGAACTCAGTTCAGAAGCGCAGCCATCTTGATCCTCAGCAATGTTAACCAATGTCACAGACGTGCGGCTACATTAATTCGTGTGCTATGCGTGCTAACATTAAGAAATTATGCTAGTAAAAAATCTATATAATGCGAAATTTACTAATTGTATCTAGGAAGTAATAAAATTACTTGCATAACAAGATATTTTTATATGCAACGTGTTTAGAAAATTTTTGCGAGTGAAAATATATTGGCCAACCTGCATTGATTAAAACAAAGACTGGACAAACAACATGTATTATTCACGAAATGTTTTTGTTTGTAAAATTTTATTGGTCAGTGTTGCCAAAATGTGTGTAATTCTGGCAGGTGTGTGTAATTTTTATGTAGTGATGCCTTTGTATAATTTTTGTGTATTTTAGAAGTCTCCCCCAGTAGAAGAATATTCCTGTTAGTCTGTTTATCTCCAAATCCAAAGATATTATTAATTAATTTAGTTATTTATCTCGTATCTATATATTATGCTGTATTTGTGTATATTCAAAGTGACATTTTCAACATTCAATAATTATCATTATTAGATGTTCAGGATCGCCATTTTCATTCTGCAATTTTTATTTAAACTGAACAACATAGAGTGATTCAAAAATAATTCTCGTCTCAGGAAGGCATTTTTATTTGCCGACTAATATTGTATATTTGTGGTGGTAAAGGTGTGTGCATTTTTGTGTAATTTTGCTTCAGCGTGTGTGCAATTCTAATTGTCAGTTCTGGTAAAACTGTCAGGTTGATATAACCTCAAACTTAAGTTTTCATCTGTCCACACTGGCGCATATATAACGTTTTCTGACGTTCATATGACATTTGTTGGCATTGCAACAACGTTTGTTATTATGTTTTAAGATTTTTCGTAATTACATAACGGCATTGTGATAAAATAATCACTTGTAATGAGTGCTTCAAAGAAACAGAAGACTTACAATTTTCATGCGGAATGGGAGCATGACTTTTTCGTCACTGAAACAAATGGAAAATGTATTTCTTTATTGTGCAAAGCAAATATTGCCTTTGTAAAAAAGAGCAATGTTCAAAGACATTTTGAGAAAGTACATGCGAACATAAATAAAGAGTTTCTCTCAAACTCAGAACTAAGGCGAGAGAAAATTTAAAAAAATTAAAAATATGTTGTCTTTACAACAACACATGTTTTACAAAAGTGACAGATAAGAGCACAGCAGCTACAAGTGCTTCTTATCGCATTTCCAACATGTTAGTAAAACATAAGAAGCCATTTGAAGATGGGGAATTTGTTAAAGAGGCATTTCGTGAAGCAGGCGATGATCTGTTTGAAAATTTCAAAAACAAAACTGAAATAGTGGCTGCTATTCAGTCCCTGCAACTTTCAGCAAGAACTGTCACAATAAGAGTTGAAAATATATCAAATTATGTCATAGCTCAATTAAATAAAGATTTGGATGTGTGCTGTTACTTCTCTCTCCAATTGGATGAGTCGAATGATGCAACTGGTGTTGCTCAGTTACCAATTTTTGCGCAAGACTTGTGTTCAGTGACTTCTCAGTCAAAGAAGAATTGTTGAAACTGATTCATTTGAAAAGGCGATACTAGAGTTGAAGATATTTTTTTTGCAGTGAAACAGTTTCTTATTTCTGACAAAATTCCAATTCACAAGCTTGTGAGCATTACCACTGATGGAGCACCTGCTCTTGTTGGTTCAAATAATAGCTTCTTAGCTCAGTGCCGTATAGATGAAAAGTTTCCGAAATTTTTGTCATATCACTGCATCATACATCAGCAATCTCTGTGGGGAAAGTTTTTGAACATGAACATGAGAGTGGTAGAGCAGGTAATCAACAAAATACGAGCCCATCCTCTCCAAAGACGACTCTTCAAGGATTTGCTGGATGAATTACAGTTGCAGTATGGAGAGCTACTTCTGCATTGTGAAGTGCATTGGCTGAGTAAGGGCAAAGTTCTTCAGCGGTTCATTCAATTGTTACCTGCAATTACAGCATTTTTGAAGGACAAGGATAACTCCTTGGTAAATCATCTTGAAGATTCAAAGTGGCTTCATAATTTAGCTTTCCTAGTTGATCTTACAGAAAAACTAAATGATTTGAACATTAAACTTCAAGGGAAAGTTAAGGAAATGGTTGAAATGATATCTGAAGTAGACTCTTTCATTGAAAAACTTAGTTTTTGGGAGAAAAATCTAAGAGGAAGAGATCTAAGGCACTTTCCTACACTGAAAGCACAAGTAGAAAAACTGGAAATACCGTATGAAAAAGAAGAACACATAAAACTAATGTCTCTTTTGAAAAATGATTTTGATTGTAGATTTTCAGATTTCAAGAAAATTTCTGTGATATGTCAGTTTGTGTCTTTTCCATAGGCCAACCTGAATATTGAGAATTTGACCTCGACCATGGAGACGGCATTTAACACAAATAGAACAGCTGCAGAACTTGAAATCATTTCTTTGAGAAATGACTTGAATGTGAAAAGTGTTGCAGAACCAAATACATGTTGGCAAGTCATTCCTCAAGAGAAATATGCAGTGCTGACTGATGTTGCACTTCGAATTAGAGCCTTGTTTGCTTCAACATATATATGTGAGTCTTCATTTTCAAACATGAACTTCATAATAAATAAATACCGAACAAGGCTAACTGTTGAACATTTGTAATCATGCATTCGACTCTGCATAACTAGCTACTCTCCAAACATCAAGGCCATTATCAAAGAAAGTTCCTGCCAAGTTTTGCACTAAGAGGAGAGACTTATCAGTGTTACCTAAATTTTCAGTGTTTCATCTTAAACCAACAGACCGATTTTCAATCAGTTATTTTTAAATTATATATTTATGTAACTATAAAAAAATAAGTATGTTATTTACAATCGTTAGAAATAAAACAAAAACAGAATGTATCTTGTATGAACGTGAGATATACATTACAAGGGAACAGTAGATCATTTCAATTAGCGAGAGCTTACTAGTAGATCACCAGAGTTTCCAGGTTGCCTACCCCTGAGCTAGAAAACAATGTTATTGTCTAGCAACCTTAATAAGAGTTTGTGGGCTGAAGCCATTAACACGGCAGTATATGTTCTAAACATGACTGGAACAAGTAGCATTGAACATAAAACACCATATGAACTGTGGACAAATAAAGGTTTGTTTGACATAAATAAGCTGAAGATATTTGGGTCCAAAGTATTGGTACTGATTCCTGATCAAAAATGGCAGAAATGGGATTCAAAGTCAGAAATAGGTTACTTTGTTGGTTATGCCGAGAATATTAAAGGTTATCGGATCTATTTTCGTAACCTACCTGATGTCTTGATCAAGAGAGAAGTTGTGTTTACCAAGGGAAGAGGAAATGAACTTCCTGCAGAGTTACAGAAAGGAATTCCAATGGACATGGGATATCCAATACAAGATACCAGAGAAGAGTCAAAAGTTGAAGAAACGGATGAGAACCCGGTGCATCATGAATGTGCAGACTTTGAGGATCAAGTCATGACAGAAACACCCCCAAGAAGATCAAACAGACAGAAGAATAGGCCACAATGGTTAGAAGACTATGAGACAAGTCTTTTATCTCTAGATAGTGAACCACTGATATATGAAGATGCCATTAACAGTAATGTTAAAGCAAACTGGGAGAAAGCTATGAAACAAGAATTGGATACCTTGGAAGAGAACCATACATGGTTAGAGGTTACAGGAGCCCCAGAGGGAGCAGACATTATCTCAAGTAAATGGGTGTTTAAAATTAAAGATATTGAGGGTCAACAATTGTATAAGGCTCGTTTAGTAGCTAGGGGTTTCGAACAGAACAACTGCACTTTGTCAGAAGTGTATTCCCATGTTGCAAAATTGTCTACATTTAGAATTTTAATGGCAGTAGCAAATAAAAACGAAAGGCCAGTCCATCATATGAATATAGTCGGAAAATTTTTGCATGGTGACATTATAGAGTTAGTGTACTTAAAGCTTCCAGACAATAATGAAAAACTTTTCAAGTTGAACAAATCTTTGTACGGTTTAAAAAGTTCACCTAAGTACTGGAATCAAGAGTTTGATGACTTTATGAAGAAACTTAGTTTTCAAAAGTCAAAACATGATCATTGCTTGTACATGAGGAAACAAAATGATAACTTTATGTATGTGTTATTGTATGTTGATGATATATTGTTTTTTGGGTCTTATAATGAACAAGTGGAGGAATTTAGGATAAATTTGCATGAAAACTTTAAGATGAAAGATTTAGGAATTGCTAAAGAATACTTGGGTGTTAATATTTAACAGTAAAAGGATAAAAACAATATTAAGTCAGGAAAAGTATTTGTCAAAAGTCTTAGATAAATTTGGAATGTCTAATTGTAAATCACTTGCAACTCCTTAAGATCAGAATTTTAATTTTAAATCACTTCAAAGGGATAAGTCAGAAAGTAAAGATATTGAAAAATTGTGCAGACATTTAATAGGATGTTTGATGTATGCAGTGTGTGGCACTAGGCCTGATTTGTGTGTTCCTGTAAGGTTTCTTTCTCGCTATCAACATTGTGCATGTGAGATGTTATACAAGATACTTAAAAGAGTGTTACACTAAATAAAAGGAACTTTAAATTTAAGCCTTGTATATGAGAGTACAGAGTCTGCTCTGCAAGGGCATGTAGATGCAGACAGGGCAGGCTATGTTCAAGATAGGAAGTCCACTTCAGGCTATGTATTTTCAATATTTCATTGTGTAATCAGTTGGTGTAGTAAGAAACAGTCTAGTGTGCCATTGTCTTTAACAGATTCTGAATATATTGCATTAAGTGTAGCAATTGTAGAAGCATGTTGGTTGCAAAACATTCTTTGTGATTTTGGTGTATTCAACCATGGTGTCATCATATTTGAAGATAATCAGTCCGTAATTAAATTAGCATATAACACTGAAAATAATAAAAGATTGAAACATGTAGACACAAGGTTCCACTTCATTGTTGACAAAGTGAATAGTGGTGTTATACACTTAGAATATGTCAAGAGTGGAAACAATGTAGCAGACATGCTCACAAAAGCATTAGGAAAAACCATGTTGGAAAATTTCAGATGTATGACTTTGAAATGATGTTATCATGTTTTTTTTTGTTTTTTGTTTTTGTGTTAACAAATAAATATGTGTTGAGAATGGGTGTTGAAGAATGATAATGAAACAAATATTATTTATTCTCTTTATGTTTGATATACGCAGTGCCACTGTAGGCCTATGTGCGCAAGGTGTAGATATGTTCTATGGTGTAGAGTGCTACTATGTCTGTGATAAGAATAAAGTCACTGTGGTTCCGAATGTCATACCGAAAGGTTGTGTTGTTCTTGTGTTTGCCTGCAGTTGCCCAGTTCAACAATATGTACCTGTACTCCTGTAACAACCTATGATAATGAAATGGACGGCTTGGCCCGTGACGTCAGAACAGATTTCATGCTGGGAGAATCAGCTGTTTTTGCACATTCAATCGCTCGTTTGCCATAGGGCTCAATGCTTTAGCATGTTAGTTAAATGATTTATACCGAACTGTGTAAATCATTGCTATATATTTAACGTGTTATAATACGACTAACAACAGTTCTTTGAAGGGATACAAAGTTTCGTAATGTCCAGTGATTTATAAATATAAATAATCGCATCGAAAAGTCCATCACTTGGCTTTCATGTTTGCAGTATTTTATTTCTGTCTGTTTTATTACGTATTTATTAATTGAAACAAGTGTGCCATTTTTTTGGCGAATTGTTATATTTAAAAAACAGTTTACAGTGCAAATCACATACTATCACATGGTAATTTGTAGGCCTAGGCCTACTTTTAGCCTCGCATAGGAATAAGCTTACGAGTAAGTTTATATATTTTTTAACAAATTCAAGGATTTTAAAGAAACCGTAGGCCCGTTTATGAAATTAATTGTTGTGTTATGTTAGAATCACATATTTGTAGGAGTCAATGTACGCTTCTAAATTTGCGTTTCTGTCCTCCTAGGTTATTACTGCAAGTCAATGGGCATGTCCTATCTAGTGGTATATGTTACCACTTGTTAATAAATAATAAATAACATCCCGAAGTCACTTACGAACATATTTAAATGAGATGTTAGATTATACACTGTCGTTGTTTCGTGCTTTTTTTTCCTTCCATGTTGAGGTAACTGCGAGACGAATTTGAGGTTTTACCATACAGAACTAAGCTAAGACAATAGAGGGAAAATTAATTTTTTAAATTAAAATGACTCGTGTAGTTTATATTGCGTTTGATTGGCTAGGTATTACAGTGTTTATGTTATGGTCGTACGTTCGTGTGGTAACATAAATTTTTATAAGCCTAAAGTAAACTTTGGTTTCCTTGATAAGATAGACCTAAGCTTTTCGTTAGTTTCTCGGAAATGTGTGTTAGTAACAAATATCCAAGCTAATTTCTCCAGAACGTTTAAGTTCTGTTACAGTTCAATGAAACTAGTACTATCAGTCATCAAATGATATAGTTACAGTTTTTTATATAGGCCTACTGTCAACCATGCTCCCATATGCATATAGGCCCACTTCGTTTTTCTGTAGCTTATACATACTAACATTAATTGCCGGGTATTACATTTGTTTTAGTGAAGTGGTTAATATGTTAGTAATTTGTTACGACGTGAATTAATAATTTCTAAGAGTAGATTAATGAAGAAAGATTCTCGCTGCATGGAAACTTGCATTGTGACGGCCTGTCGGGAGAAGGTTCATTGTAGACCTACACATTTTTAGACACTGTTTCTACTGATTTGTTGCGTTTATTACAGAAGACAATGACAGTCGACCTTGGCCTACTGGAAATACTGCCTGGTATAATAATTGTATGTGTTTATCATAAGAAATATGCAGCCAAATTATCGTCTCTTGTTAACAGTGACACAATTTATTTAGCTTCACCGTTGTTTATTATTCAATACGATCTACGACATATGTATTTTAAAAACGTCTGCAGTTGCCTTATACTAAGAAACAGCAATTTTTCGACTGAGAGTGTATTAAAAGTTTTAATTAATGAATAGAAACTCGTCAACCCATATAATAATATACGTTTTCCGGTGCTGTTTGTGCAAAATCAGCTGTTACTACCAATGATTCAGTGTGCAAATGCTACTGGCCAAGCCGTCCATTAAGGACTGAAAAAACAAGGCAAAGAATGGTTCATGTGTCCGAACTTGCTCTGGAAAATCATTACTATGATAAGCATTCAAATCCAGAACATTATGACAATGCCAACAGGTTAGCAAAAATTTCATGGTACCTACCATGAGTGCTTGAACCATAGTTAACTGTTTGTCTCAATGTGTCCAGGCACGTGAACCTTATTTGTTTGTGTCATTTCAGTTCTTAAAGTATGGTGATTGGATTGTGAAATGTTTTGAAGATACTTTAATTAAAAAACTTGTGGCACTAGACGTCAAAACATTGTGGAATGCTACTCAATTGGGATATCGTATAACTGTTAAAAAAAAGAAACCAATAAGATTTAGCTAACAAGCTTTTTTTTTTTTGCTTTACTTTTGTGCTGCACCACTTCCTAATTTTCATTACTTTTTTACATAGTAGCACTAGTGTCGTGTTATGCTCTGCTCAAATCCGAAATTACCAGTCTCCGAAGGAAAAAAATTTGTCGTATGTCGCCTCTTCCCACTGTTTTCCTTCCTCAGCAGTGGTTCTTGTTGTACGGAAATGAAGAAGGCTTGAAGGAGCTTATCCATTCACAACATGTTGGAGGGGAAATGTAAATACCATCAGATTCAGACTATTGTTGTTAGGGGCGTAATGAAAATGGGTGCCGATAAAAACAGAATAGGAAGGAATATTGATGTTGATAGTAAAGCATGGCAACAAGACTGGTCCACTTCTCTTTAAATGTTCCCAGTTATAACAGTTATTTGTAACCTGTGTTATAGCATGCACCCCAGATATTTTTCCTTTATTTTGGGAAAACAGGAATGCTGTTCGAGGTGAATGATGATATCGTAATCATAAAATGGAATCATTTTACTGTCATAAAATACTGAGTTTTATTTTATTAACAGCTTTTAAAGCTGTGGTTAGAGCAATTAAATAGCCACAACAATTTTTTGACAAACATTTGTGTGGATTTTTTGATGTCACAAAAAACACTGCCAGTCACCATCTAATTGCTGTTTAGATTTGTACCACATTGCAATGCTTACGGAAAAAAACATGTATTGTAAAATAGATAGCAAATTAATTGTTTCCATAATATTTAATAAAACGTTATAAATTTCAAGTTACCATAATGTTGTGTAATTAAGTTTATTGTTCATTGAATTTAAACTGTGTGTTACAAGAACCAAAAAAATTACTAAGACATGAGGAAGCAGACGCTACTGTCTGCACGCCAGCTCTGAGTTCCTGACGTGTATGGATATTTATTTGTAAACTTCAGGTACGCAACAGTAACATAGTTTCAGCACATACCTGTCAGGTACTCTGAACTGGCATGTGGACAGTACCCTACTTTCTTGTATATTAGTACAAAGATTTTTTATTTTTTAAGAATAACCTATCCTTCAAATATTACAAATTGTTGAAGTTATATATATATATTAAATTCTTCTTTTAAGGGTTAAAGAGCATGCTTTTGCACCTTAATATAAAAGTTTTCAAGGGGTGTCCTTCTGCCCAGAGTATGGATATACAGGATACTTATATTTAATTCCAACTACGACTCGAGGTGCAGGTGCAGAGCAGATTTCCTTGCGATGTGCTGCATCGGTGCAAAACGCAAGTGGTGATATTTAATCGGCCCCCTGAAGAGGCATGTGGCATTGTCGGCATCAAATTGTATAAGAAACTTTACTTGACAACAAAATACTTATAAGTAACAGTATTCCGTATTCCTCAGGCAAAGCAAAAGTGTCTTTTCATGAACGCAGCGTCAAATATAATGACTGGATATTGCTAAACCCAGATATAACACCTTAATGTCAGAACTAAACAGTTGAATGGGAAATTGTTTTATCTGCTGAAAGTTTCAATGACACATAGCATACTTACTAGACTGTTTCCATGTAAAGTGAAGTAAAAATGTAGCGAAAATTTTGCCTCTACAAATATGTTATGATTTTTTTTTAAGTTCATGACATTAAATTATACATTACACTTTTAGGCTTAATAACTGCTCAGAAAGCATCATTTTGCACCTTAGAACTGAAATTTTCCTGGGAGAACCCCTGGACCCCCTGCTTATGAGTACAACCCAGGTGCTATATCAATTATGTCAAAATCTCCTTTTTTTATTTAGACCCACGACGCCTTGTATCCCCCTTCCTCACCAACTAAAAAACTTTAAACGCTCCTGGTTGTATTGACAAATATCATAATTAAATTCTCTCTATGGTAGGTACTGAACTTATCATGACTTTAGCATGAAATACTTTTTATTTGGTACACATTCCTTAAGACGTTTTTAAAATAACTATAATATTATTAGATAAAACATTATTAACAAATAGATAGTTTCATAAAGTTCTTTCAAATCTTTATTTATCTTCCATTTATGTAGTGTAAGATATTCATTAAGACATACATTTATTTACTTAATTTATTCTGTAATATACATTTTAAAAATAACAACGAAATCATTGCATTTGTACTAGCAAGGATGTAGTTGCATTAAGTTCGTACTATGACACTTAATAGTCTTAACTTTGGAATGAATCTTATATATATATACATTATTAAATAAAAGACCTCTCCAAAAATTACAATGATTTTAACAAATAAACAGTTTTTTAAAAATTGTTTCATTAAATTTCTAATAATCAAATGTCAATCTAACACCCTACCAGCACACAGACATCCTGAGGACGTCCGTAGGATGTGGGAACTGTCGTCCCAAGGACGTCCTAGGGAAGTTCATTTCAAGTCCTTTTTATGTAGGATACGTTCATGGAAAAGTACTACCTACGGACATCCCTAGGATGTCTGGCATACACATCCCTGGGACATCCCTAGGAGCTCCCTGGGATCTGTAATAAACACATCCCCAAGACATCCTCAGGAGCTCTCTGGGATCTGCATTAAATGCAACCCCAGGACATCCCTGGGAGCTCCCTGGGACCTGTATTAAACACATCCCTGGGACATCCCTAGGAGCTCCCTGGGACCTGTATTAAACACATCCCTGGGACATCCCTAGGAGCTCCCTGGGACCTGTATTAAACACATCCCTAGGACATCCCTAGGAGCTCCCTGGGACCTGTATTAAACATGTCTCTGGGACATCCCTAGGAGCTCCCTGGGACCTGTATTAAATGCATCCCTGGGACATCCCTAGGAGTTCCTTCCAGCAGCAAAAGTAAAAGTTTAGTATTCAACACAAAAGAAAACAAATGTATTTGTTTTGGCGATATGTAAACTTAGTATTTAACACACAGTCAAATACACATAATTGTTAATGAAGCCTCTTAAAATCTTTTGAATAAACAATTCGTCTGTAATAACATTTTTTTAGAATGCTTCAACTTCCAAAAGTTTACCAGTAATTATAAAATATGTGTGTCGAAATTAATAAATTTATCAATTTCTTAAGGCATATATAAATGTTATGAATTATCTACTAAATTAATTGCAACAAACCTCATGTATATTTTAAAAATATCGTGAGCTATCTAGTGGTTATATTAGGAACTTGCTTAGAAATCCACTACGTCCGTGGGAGCTCCTACTCGGATATCTCAGGGAGCTCCTACTCGTAC
>PNEQ01110518.1:24009-38321 GCA_003012365.1 Medauroidea extradentata
ACATCCCAGGGAGTTCCTCAGAGGAGCTCCGTGGGAGCTCCCTGTAAGGACATCCCTGGGAGCTCCCCAGATGAGGAATTTAGGATGACCCAAATTCATCTTCCAAGGAGCTTCCTGGGATGTGATGTACTTTTCGAGGAGGTACTTGGGACGTCCTAGGGACATGGTTTTTCGGAGCTCTCGGACATCCAAAATATCCGTCCTTAGGACATCCCGAGGATCGCATGTACCCGGATATCCTCAAAAGATGTCCCTAGGACATCCTGGGGACTTTCTGTGCTGGTAGGGCATGTACATATTATCAGATATATTTTAAGTTACACTTATACTTGTTTACTTAATTGCTTCTGATTGTACAATCATTTACATATAAGTATTGGCCTACAAATTCTCTAAATTTGGAAGTGGTGCTATCTCCCAAAAATCCGAACTACATATTTGGATAGTTTCTGAAAATTCTTAATATTGAACACTGTCTTTAAACTTTTCTAGATCTGCATTTATGAATGTTATTGGAAGTGTGTTAGAAATATAGATAGAGTCCAATCTCAAATGTCCATGTGTTATTATTAATTGCCCCATACAGTATTTGTTAGATCTTTTTGTGCCATGACTGTGCACACATTTACTTTCATAAATAAATTCAAATTCGTGTAAAATAAAGTAAGACTATATGCTATATGTATGTATGTATATACATGGGCACACACACCCACACAGCACAACACAATATCTCAGGGATATCCCATATTTGTCCCATATGTAGTAAATGTACTGGACATCCGATTGAGATCCGTAGGATATTCTAACGGAAATTAATAATTTTGTATGTAACACATGACAAAAAACAAAGTATGGACATATGGATTACTGTAATGAAAGTTTTAAATATCCAAAGCCGTTTTTGGCAAATACTCATAGTATATCCATACGGTATCGCAAAAGTATTTCCTCTAGATATCCCGTAAGTACATTCACTGGATATCCCTAACGTGTATCCACTGGACATCCCTAAATTATAGTGCACTACAGTTTTATATCCACGTGCATCGGTTGTCTGCCTACTTTCGTTAGCGTTTTGAGCTGCAAAGGTAAGCACACACGATCTTCTTGTTACTGTAAAAATAAATTTTGAGTATTTTCCCCATATTGATGTATATGGCACTGTGATGTTGGTTTACAGGTTATTGTTTGGTATTAAACATTTTTTTTACCTACAACTGTTGTAGGCACTGATTGTGGTAGATGATGGTACACTAGTACTCCTTTATTTAACTTACAGTATAAATTATGATTAATATGTTCGTCCTAGACAAACCGAAAGTCATTTTGCTGTGATAAATAATTTTCAAAATATGGGTACAATACCACAGTTTTCTGCTGTTGGCACATTTCTAATAGGTTTGGGACATCATATTGTTGTTAAATAAAATTTATTAGCAGTAATAATTGGTACATTAACTTGTTTAGGCCTATATGTTTTAAAATCTATTTCAAAACATCGTTTTTAAAACTTATATTAAGTTGGATTCAAATCCATTCGAGTTGCAGGTTTGACACGCCAGTAATTGGGATCGTATCGGAATTAAGTTCGGTGTAAAATTTCATTGAAACAGGGGTTGTGGATGCTAGGGCATTGTTTTGTACAGAATGAATCTGTTTATTAAAATATGTTTAATTTTAACACCATATACCAAAACATTATTACTGCTACTTACTAGTTAAAACACAACTGATATACATTTTTCTGCTGGAGACATTTATGACCTACATTTACTTAAAAACAGTTGTCGATTCTATACTTGGTTATTTTTTCATAGCAATGATTTCTATTGAAATAGTGCTATTTTAATAGTCCTGAACAACCATCTCGGTATCAACAAATAGCAATCCAAATAATTATTAAATTAAAATGTTTCAATTGTAGATTTAATATACTTACTCTAAAACGCACGACGCAAGGAGCTGAGTCTATTTTGGCTCGTCGCAACAGCCTCCCCTCTTCTTCTTACACAAGCCAATAAAAAAATGTTTAACATCATTCTCACTGTCACTTGGACGACAAATGCTGTCTGCACACCCACGTGCTTTCATGCATATATAGCTTCCATGTAGCAGTGAACATTTCTTGCTCTTAAAGTAATGTTTTGGTTATATTTTTCGTAACGTCAAATTGTGCAGCCTTCTATTGATTAGACAAGGATGTAAGAAGTATAGGTTCATGTCAAGTTATGAAATAAAATTGTCACAAAGTTTTCATTGCAAGTGTATATGTCGTTGTTGCATTATGAAGTGTGAAAAATAAGTTTCTACAATGTCGTGGCTATTTCAGTGTAGGCTAGTGGATGCGCATGTTAATTTTTAATGAATAAAATTGTTCGTGAGTAATTAAGTGCATTATTTATGGAGGACATAATTTTTGTAACACTTTAGAAACACGTAAGAGTGGTTTTCGTCGGTAAACAGATTTTACATAATTTATGTTGCTAACGGAAAATAAAATGCCTAAAGTGATAGACGTGTGACGCGATTAGAGCAAAAATTATGTATATGTCTTATATTTGTTTTGGTATTAATTTTAGTGACCTAGTTTTGAAATTCACGTAAGTTATTTTAACTTGTGTGGCATGATATTTGTGAGTGTACGCATACTACCTAATTGGCTATACATGTGGCATTCGTCTTTCAGCGAGTCGTAAATTATCAAATCGTGATACCTTGAAAATTTCTAAATATTTCAGTGCCTATGTGTAGTGAAAGCAAATGGCTTTCGTACAACTATACTGCAATAAATTTAATTAGATCGAGATAGGCTTAGGTATGATATATCTAGACAGAAATAAGTCCCACGAAAGACTTTAAACTAAAATGTTAGCCCTCCCGTTTTATGAAATAAAGAGAATCCCAGCAGAATCACTCTTAAATACAAAGCCAGTGTAATGTGGACACAAGTCGGCGAGAAAGATGTGCTGTTGAAACACTCCATCCAAGCAAGGAAAATAGAGAGGTAATTTCACTGTTCTAAGCAATTAGCGAAACAGGTACTCGCGAAACATTTTCGCTATTTATTTACATTATCATTTGCCTAAACGTTTTAAGCAAATTATTTAAGGGTATTAATAACCTCAACTACAAAACAACTATTTTCTCGTTGTGTGCCATGAAAAAATGCTCACAAAGTATATTCCGGGAAAAGAATAATGAATCGTTGCCCAATTTTAATTGCGTCTTTAGTAAAAAACATTTCAGTTTCGTACTTTTACTGTACTATGTAGCTATTAAAAGATAAAATGTGTAGCATATACGAAATCATAAATAATTCAAGTCCATAGAACACTGGCTACAGATAAAGATATCCAACTTTTATGTTAATTCGCTTTCACACACCCGAAAATTGTCCAATGCGCATGCGCGAAAGGCACAGATGGACCTGCGTCGAGCCATTTGCTGGTAGCAGATTTTGAGGCACTTTGCATCGTCACATGACCACTAGCACCTGTGTATTTGTATATTTAATAACAAAGCAATGCAGCGCAGGTGCAAATTTTGTGCTGTACCTCAAAATAGCGATATTTAATCGGCCACCAGTACAGCCCTTCTGGTGCACCACTACACCGGTACTGACCGCACAAGGGTTGGCACTACTGCCAGCACCATCGTCAGATATGGGAAAGTGCCCTGCGGCACCAATACAAGGGACCACGGTGCCCCGACGCCGCATGCCCTGGTGCATGTCCAACCCATGTCCAACAAGGCCTAGAGAACCTCATACAATGCTAAGAATGTAAACCATTAGCGAACTCACTGGGAATCACGTGTTAATTAGTCGCAAACCAATTTTGGAACTGATTTTTAACGTATTAGTGATGTGGATATTATGATATAGGCAATGTTAATGAACCAGGCGAGGGGTAACCTTTGTTACGCAATAAAGTCAGCCCGAGGATACAAAAGTCGGGCTTAACTTCAAAAGGGCACAGAAACCCTCTTCCAGCATGCTCGCCAAAATGGACTAGTCCAAGCAGCTAGACTCTGCCATGAAAGCTTTATAGTAGCATAAATAATAATCAGTAATTGTAAACATCAGTGTTATGTTTTATGTGCCTTTTTTAATGAACCATCTCTAATCACTTAATTATAAATCATCTTAAATTTGGTTACGTAAAATAGAAGTTGCACCATTACACTCATTGAATATTAATAAACATTCCCGAGCACAATTGAGGAGCAAACTTTCTAAACCAGACATGTCCACCTTATCTAGCTGTAGAAAAAAATGAATAAACACTATATTTTACAGCACTAACTGAGAATAAACATACCCATTTAAATAAGGCATGTGTTATTTTATAGAGTCTGAGTTCATACTCGTATGTAACACTTCTTATTAATTTATAAAGGGCATTTTACTCATTTTCGGGATTTTGGACATGTCTGGTTTTGAATGTTTGCTCCTCAGTTTGGGACTCTAAACATCAAGAAAAAATAACTTATAATTTCTAGTATCATATTTCCATGTATGTTGTAGTGTTTTGTATATTACGTATTATATATGTATATGCAATAAACTTTTCTTCACTAAATACAAAATGTATTTCCCTTTTCTCACTTTGAGGTTTTTTCCTTCAATCATCTGTTTTCTTTCAGTGGTTGTGAACTGTGGAACTATACCCAGAGATGAGTTTTTTCATTTGTTTTTGTGGTAGCATTGAGCTTGTCTCATGTGGTTTACACTACTAAGCTGGAGAACTGATGTTTACATACAAACCAAATTCACCATTTACCAATCTTTGGTCCCTAGCGGACTTGCTTTCTAATGATCCTAAGGACATCAAGGAGATTTGGAAGCGAGCGCAGAAGAATTTGAATCTGGCTCATGGATAAAATAAGAGGAAATATGACAAGTACCATAAGCCGAACCCATTCAAAGCAGGAGTTATAGTGATGTGCCAGCCACATACCCTGATCTAAGCTGTAGACAAAAGAGCGGCCAAGCTTTCCTATCGCTGGAAGGGTCCTTACCAAATTCAGAAGTTTCTAACCCCAGTTACTGTCGCACTCTGCGACCCAACCAACAGGCATTTCGAGCATCGAGCTCACATCTCGCAACTAAAGGGAACCTCTACCATCCTTGAAGAGGTTAGTCTGCCCGCCTTGTTGCTTTCTGCCACAGGAGGCTTTGTGGACTGATAACCCACTTGACCTTTTTTCTTTAACCATTCCCTTCGCAGACACCATAGCTAAAACCAATGGCTAACTGAAGTGAAATGAAATGAAGAATAAGAAGAATAAAAGAAAAATTAAATTTTCTAAATGCAGTACCACTGAGTATATATAGGCTAACATAGTGGAATAATTTTCACTGCATGTGTGTTCAGCATAGTCAAGAGTCAGCTACACACCCACAATTCCAAAAATTCCTAGGTACTGGATTCAAGAAACTGTCATAAGACATTCTTGAATATACATAACTAGTTGCAAAAGTACATAATTCATCGTGTATTGTAATGTTATGTCATATTGAGTCGACTGAGCATCCCTTTAATTTTATAGGGATCCCGATTGATTTTCATGCAGATTACTATTGTTAGGGCCTGTTTCACCTTAATCGTTTAACCTGTTAAGTCAAGTTAAAAGCTGAGTTAACCGAGATTATAGTTTTACTGCATCCCACACACAAACTTCGATTAAATCCAGCTAACTAAAGTTAAAACTGAAACGCCCATTCTTGGCAGTTTAACTTCTTAAACTCGTTTTATGTGCAGCAAAATGGCGACAGAATAAACATGTGTGTAGGTTTTGAGGTTATAGGGCTGCATGCAACGAGCCATGAAAAATATTTATATAGTCGTTTATAATGATGATTTTTGAATTGTTATGGCAGTGTGGAGTGTAATTTGATATTTGAGAAGAAGGAATAAAATGGTAATCTTTTAAGGCGACCACAAAGGATGAGATGAACTTCGCGAAAAGTGAATAATGTTTGAGTGATGTAATTATATTTATTTTGGAATGCATTTTCGCTTATTTAAGAAATGTTTGTTTCTTTGTCGTAGCCGTGGAAATTACATGAATTTTTAAATTATACTGCATTATTATGTGGTAGCCTGGTAACTAAAGTTAGGGCAAGTGAAGACAAGCGAGTTGTAAAAACTTCAGTCCGTTGATTTAACCGACTTCTGTTATGTTTTCAGAAGAACGTGCTGGCTACAGGAATATAATATTTTCGTTAAGTTTCTGTATTTTTAAAAGCAAGTTCATATCTTCCCAAAGGAAGACTGGATGCTAAATGTAAATGTGTGTCGGCAATGTGAAGGCTACAGAAGAATGTGTGCCCCAACAATTTTATATTAGGTATGTAATGCATTTTTTTGTTTTAATAACTTAACTGTTGTTAATTTTGTTTGTAAAAAGTAAACTTCAAATTATAGTTTTAAAAATAGAGTAATCTACTAATAGTGTTGAGTAGAGTGGTGAGTAGAGAGGTATACAAATGGGATGGGCATGAGATAAGGGAAGCTACAAAAAATAAGTATCTAGGGGTTGTGATATAGTGAACAGAGTGGTTAATAAGGTAAAAAGGGCTTTAGGACTACTAGGGAAGAAGTTGAGGGTGGGTTAGTGTGGTGGTGAAGGGAAAGCCATATTGCACTACGGTTCATCCAGTGTTGGAATGTGCTGGGGCAGAGTGGGATCCGTACGTGTAGATGAAGGTGCAGAGAAGGGCAGTGAGATGGGTGATGAATAAGTGGAAAAGTCAGTGTCAGGCTGGTGAGGAGAAAAATAACTTAATCCTCGCATGATGACTAAAGAACTGGGATGGAAGCCGTTGCGACAGGACTGGAATGTAAAGACTGGTCAGGTTGTATAAGGGCATGAACGGGGAGGGGAATGGGGCAGTTTGGCCTGCAAGCTAAGGGAACTGTTAAGGGTACAGGTGAGAAGATTCATAGGGTATGGAGGAGAACAGAGAGGGGTAGACAGTCACTGCTGTTGAGGACGGTGAGGGAGTGGAATGTACTGCGGGATGAGTTGGTGAAAATGAGTGGGTTGGAAGGTTTAGGAAGGGACTCAGGATTGGTGCTGTGGGGATGTCTGCTCGCCAACGGGCGTTAGCACATTTGCGAGTATAAAACTTATTGTTATTTATATTACAGTGCAGTATATTCATTGTAACCTTTTTATATATGCAAAAACTGAAATCTATTGAATTATGTAATGCTTTTAAGTTAAAATAACCATATCAATCCATAAATGCATGCGTTTTTGATAATGCGTACTTTCAGTAAAGTCATGGTGTGGCTATATGAAACAATAGGTAAGCATGTCTAGAAAGTTTAAAAACAATAATTTTTAAAAATAAATTTGTCATGGAAGTGGAAACTGAATTCAACTTCATGAGAAATTTTGTTGGCTTAACAGAAACAGTTGTGTTGATACTATGTTGTAGGTATGAGTTTTAATATTTTGTATGCTATACAAATTTTTCAGTTCAAATAATTTAGACTAACTTAGAATTTTAAAGATAATTACTGTAGGGTAAGTTAATAATGTGATTTACACTCCAAGTTTAGTGTTGGTCAAGCATGTGTAGGTCTTCAAGTTGTGAATTGCTATCATCTCTATTAACATTGTAAGGCGTGCATGTAAAAAAAATGTTTTTGGAGAATAAACCAATTTTTGTCTTGATGTGTTCACAGCGTTTGTCAACTGAAGCAATATATAGGCCTAGTTAACTTGTCTGTGTAATGTGTTCCTTAAACTAATTATTTCATGTATTGTTTTAATAAGATAATTTGAACTGTTTCAGGAAAACCATCGTCAGAATACTTCGTAACCCTGAAGGCCTACCATGTGGATTATAAGACAATAGGAAATATTATTATTTCATCTGTGAGGTACAAGCAGATGGTAACCAGAGACTCGACAGTATTACAGCTGTCTACATCTAGTTCCGAACTGCAGCATCCTGAAGACGACGTGTCACCGTTTGTCGTCGAATTGTTGAATTATGAAGCCGATGAGTTTGTGTGTAAAGTGCTCATGCTGATTTTGTGAAATTAGTGAACTAACCGTAGTACGAGTAGCCTACAAGATTTAACTAAGTAAAAAAAATGTGTAGATAGTTTATACCCCTGGCATCATTGTGGTGCAGCGCATAAGTAGGCCTGCATAGTTTAGCTTACATTATGTTCTACTTAATTTTATTTTGTATCAAGAAACATATAAGTAGGCTATTGAGTGTCAAGTGAGTCCACAAATTAATTACTGCACTTCATTATGGTGGCAGACAAGATTTCAGTGATATTATGATACAATTGTGATTGTGATTAGGATTAACAACCATCAAGTCAGAATTAATTGTGTGTTGACTGTATTACTTAACAGTTGTTACCTTTGTAATGTTTGAAACATATGTATTTTTTTAGTGGCACACTGCTTGTGGTAGGGTGAAGAATTTTCCCAAATTGCTACAGGAGTACAAAACTATTATTTCTTGGACATATTCAGAGCTACGGAAGTTGATATTTAACTTCATTCGAAGATTTTATTACCAAAAAATTTGACAGGTCCAAAACACTGGAAATGGGTTCCAAGACCCTATTTTTGGACGTAATATCATTACATTTGACAAGCATAAAATATAAATGATCGGCTCTTTCACTTTGTCACAAACATTGTCAGCAGTGTTTTGCACATTCTTCATTGTTTTAAAAAGACTACATTGTGTGTAATGATTTTAATTTAAAACGTTTGAGTTCTATATAAATTTTTACAATGTTGGTTATCGATAAATGCTTTAACATTTTGTGTGTGTTGTGAAAGTTTTAAGGTCTGTCAACTATAGATACTATGATCCAAACACCATGATTAATATTATTTTCTCAAACAAACACAGTGCTAAACCATGTGCAACAAAACACAATGCAACTTTCTAGAAATGTGATAATTGTTCTCCAGATGTGTAGTTAAGGCTGAGTGGAGAGGCACTCCACCACTGCTTTTGAGGCATGAACGGTAGCTTTAGTACTGACTTTGGTTTTATTTTAAAGAATATTATTTGTACATAAAGTTATTGATGTGCACATTGTTTTTAATTATACACAGTATGTGGCCTAGTATAGCTATTGTGTGCTGTTTTTGTAAAAACTTTTATCTGTTTTGAACAGGTGAGAAATGTTAAGTGCTCCTGCACTGAAAAATTCCAGGATTATAACAGATGCATCCTGTTAGACTGCCAATTTACATTTTCTTTGCAAGTTCTAGTAAGGAGAACTAGAGTTGAGAAAAGTTTATGTAATTGTAACTAAAAAATACCTCAGTATAGCCTATACAATAAAGTTTTATTTATTTCACATTTGTTTGTTTCAACTTGGCATGCTTACTGTGTCCTTCGGAAATGTGTAACTGGCACGCATTGCATAGGTGTTTGAAAGTTAATAGATGCAGTGTTCCAGTAAGAGTAATACAACAAATGATTTAGATACACGCAGCTATGTAACAAGCATTGTTGCCAAGTATGTAGATCAGTACTAAACTGTCAAACTAAGGTATGTCATACTCATTCTCATAGACGATGCACTATGCTATGAAGTAAAGTGCTTTTTTCCTTAAGTTTGATTTACAATGTAAATTGTTCATGGGCTAGGTATAGTATGTCTTTAAAATCAACGCAACTTGTTTTTCAGTCGGCCAGTTGAAAAATTCTGACGAACACGATAATGTACCCAACAATTTAAAAAAAGGTAAAAAAAAATAGTACTGCTAAAATCATTAATTTTTTTATTTGGCCATCTAAAATGTGCTCTTTTCAAATCAAATGTTGTTTCCTTGTTCAGGCACATTAAAAAAACACTATTTTCCTGCATAGGCATTGCAGGTGCAGCTGACTAACTGTCGATTGTAATGTTGTCTCCTAGAAACTCTCTCTCTCTCTCTCTCTCTCTCTCTCTCTCTCTCTCTCTCTATATATATATATATATATATATATATATATATATATATATATATATATATATATATATATATATATATATATATATAAATTTTGTGACAGTAACAAAATACTGGGTAAATGCACTATTGTTACAAGTTGAAAATTATTTAAAATTGGAAAAGCACAATATATGGCTAATTTTTGTAATTATTGCATTTTGTTGTAGAGTTTAGTTTTTCAAATATATACCTTCCATACACTCAAAAAGTTACAGAAGAATATAAATTTTTGTAACTTTGTAGTGAACATATGTGTGTATGTGTGCATGTGTAGGAAAATGGAATGGGGTAAACAGTGCTTAATAAACTATGCAAAGGAGTGGAATTTACTAGTGAAATGGGTTACGATGGGGCAGTTTAGATATCCTAAGAAAGGCCTGAGAAGTGAGTGATTGGTTAGGACGAATTTGCTACTGGGCAGTCACCCATTGGCAAGTATAAAGTTATTTTTATTAGCTACCTTGTTCAGTTTATTCCTCCCTTCCCCCCATGCCTTGCCTAACAGTGCAGGTAGGTTATTGTTTATTCTCTCATCTCTACTTAACTATGCATTACTAAGTTGCCAGGTAAATTTTATATTATAAAAAAAATTGTGACAGGTGTAACATAGTTACATAATTTATTTCACAGGAAAAGTAATAATTCACTTTTGTATCGACACCCTCGTAGTGGAATGCTGTAATCCCATTTCCAAAACACTTAACAAACCCTTCCTAGACCTTCCAACCTCCTTCACCAACTCTTCAAAAAGTAAATTCCAACCCTCACTACCCTAAGCATAGATTACCTACCCCACTCTGTACTACTCCTCACCCTCGGAACCTTCTCACTATTGTTCTCTCATCCAGTATACTCTGCCCTATTTAATAGCCAACCCACCTTACCCCAGCCTCCATCGCCATTCACCACCTTATACTTTCCTGACCAGCCTTTCCACTGCTATCCTTTCCTTTAATGAGTCGCACCAAAACTTGTACATGAAATTGGAGGTGAGAGAGCAAGAGAAGGTGTAAAGACGGGAAGCAAGGTGGGCGATGGATAAATGGGGAAGACAAGTGCAGGCTGGTGAGGACGAATGGAACCATCGCTCATCTGTGATGTTCAAGGAACTGGGGAGGAATTCACTGAAGGAAAAGTGAAGAGTGGTAATAACGGCAAGGAGGGTGGTGAATGGAGAGGGAGGATATGGTAAGATAGGCTGCCTATTAAGGCAGAGTATAGAGGAAGAGAGAAAAATTAATATTCAGGTGATGAGAAGCAAAACAGAGCAGGGTAAGTAGTCTATGTTTAGAAGATTGGTGAGGGCATTGAATATGCACTTGGAGAAGTTGGTGTTCGTGAGGGAAGTTAGAAAGCTTAGGAGGGGATTGGTAGGTGAGTGAGGAGGAGATTCCACATTGCCCGCGGATGGTTTCTCATTGTGAGTTCATTTATTGTTGCATCCCTTCGTCATCACCAGCTTGCCCTTGCATTCTCCATTTATCCTTCGCTCTCACTCACCTCGCTTTCCGTCTTTATAATTTTTCCAGGGGCGGAAGCAGCTATTTCCAAGGCTCTCAGACGAAGCCTATTTGAAATTGGTCGGCCATTTTATCTATAGTCAAAACATTGTCAGCTGATGTATGTTGTAATGTAGGTTATACGAGAATAGTGAGAAATATTTTGGGATATTGATCGTTGTAGTATTTGTTTGTCGAGTCCGTTACAACTACACCTGATTAATGCATCACTAGGAAACATTCTTACCCTCGCCAACATGAAATATGTATTAAATTGCTGCAGTCCACAACATATTGTGATGCCTATCTCAGTGTTTGGCTGCACACACTACAACAATAAAATAAAAGCATACTACAACTACTATAGGCTTTGTTTATTCAGTTTAGAAAAATTGTTATGTTATGGGTAGCTGCAATGAGACAAGATAAAAGGTAGGTACCGAACTTTTTGGTTTATAATCAACACAAATCAAATATTAACGGAACGTTGCATTTAATGATTCGTGTAGAAATTGTTTACTGGAGGAGAAGGAAAATACATACTGCTTGATAGTTTTGTATGGCATAGGCTGGAATATGTTGCCAAAGAGAAGGATACATATATGGAACTTGAGGTGCGGGAACGAAAAAAGGTGCAAAGAGGGTAACGAGATGGGTGAATAGTAGGTGAAGAAGGCAGCGGTACGATGGGGAGGATGAAGGGATATATAGGCCATCTGTAGTGTTGAAGGAAATGGGATAGAGTACACTAAAAGACAGAAGAAGAAATTAAAGTCTGGTCAGGATGTTCATACTAGTAACTAGAGAGGGATGTTGGGGAGGGTTAAATTGCCACCTAGCTAAGGGAGGGTATGGGGGAGTGTAAACACCAGTGAGAAGGTTCAAGTGGTGCAGAAGAGAACGAATTGGTTAGACAGTCTATGCTCGTGAGGTCGGTGAGAGGAATATTTTACAGAATGATATGGTAACTGTTAGGAGTTGGAAGGTTCAGGAAGGGTTTGGGAATGGTAGCCTAGAGAGGCTGGCAAGAATTGATCTCGCTACATGGCGACATACCAATTGCGAATATATATTTATTTGTATATGGTCGAGGCTCTTAAATAGGATTAGGGTGGGTGGCATAGATTTTTACTGTTGATGTAGTTGACATGTTATATGCATGGTTCTTGTAGTAATAAGAATGTATTATAGTATTTATTTTTAATTTGTATATATAAATGCAGGCTTATTTGCATATGTTCAGACATTTTATAATTTACATTTACCAGTAGTCCTATAAACATAACCTTAACTTACAAAGTCTTACACAGTGTACTATACACAAAACTGAGGAAACAATAATTACACAGAAATGAAATGCGTGATATGTATATTTTATGTCCGCATATGTTTACTTTAGCATTTTTAAACTATATATATTTGGATTGTGAGCCAGTTACTCGTTACCTGCACATTTTCGACAATTGTTTTCATCCTGTATTTACGATTTATTCTCGTTCCTAAATTATTAAACGATAGACAGAGGTATGTATATGCTTTACATGCCACATAGACATACACAATGCATCGTAAGCTTTGTTTTTCTGTTATTATCGGCACATAAACATAATTATCTCTAACCAACACCCTGCCACGCCCCTTTGTTTTGACGATGGAAAACATGGCCGACACATGTTAAATTGGGCTTCAACCAGAAAGCGCTTCCGCCCCTCTATGTTTACTATATATCTCGTTGATATAACCTCAAATTATTAATATGCTCTCATGGTGGTAAGAAGGGGAGGAGCTGGCATTACGTCACAAACTTGAAGCTGCTAGGCTGCCATCAAGTGGTTGGCAAGAAAAGACTTGGATCCGATGTTTTGATTTGTTATAGGCGATCGATTTCGTATAAATAGTCGGTGCAATGTGTTGTTAGTGATGTTTAAAGCCAAGTGTATCATTTGTATGTGTGTTTAAATTTCGTAACACACGATGGTTGTCAGTTATAATTCCTACAATTGCACTAAATCATCTGAAAATGATAAATGGGTCGTGACTCTCCAATGGTAAATATACTTGCTGTTTTGTTTGTATATGGTATTAAATAGTGGTTCCTTTTAATATGTGCGTACTTTATTGTTCAGATTTTCAAAGGACGAAGAATGACGTCAGACTTGGATTAGAAAACTTCGGCGAGAATTTTGACATGTCCTGTTGTGTGCTCTGTTACTTTCGAGATGAAGAAATTGACTATACGTCGGTGAATTGTATTAGGATAAGAGCAAATAAAGTGCCTTCAGTCTTTTCAGCATTTCCTGCTCACTTTTACGAGGTAAGTGTAGCTGCAAACAAACATAACCTGAGATACTATGCGTTTACTTGCTGCCAAGTTGAGTATGCTTTAATCTAGGGGCCCAGCCATAATCATATTTCTGTTAATTATTATATTGTTATTTTCCCTGTAGAACCAGTATTTGAACGTGAGTTGAGTCCACTGGATATAGGCTAGGGATTCTTTATATGTACTATGATTTACACAGACCACTACATTACTACATTTAGGCCTAGTAGGTTCAATAAATTACATATGAACTTTTACAATTGCTTGCAATAATGTCTAATATTAAAACAAATAGGTACCGTCATATGGGGTGACATTAGCCCATTGGGGTGACTTTGTCCCATTATTACTAAAAAGATTTATTTTATTATTCAATAAAAAATTCAAGATCGATTCACAATATTTATATTTAACAGTGTACAGGTACATTTTTGCTAACATTTCCCATTGCCATTTGCGATTTTTTATGTTCACATGTTGGTAGCCATTTTTTA
>PNEQ01110519.1:7140-38320 GCA_003012365.1 Medauroidea extradentata
ATTTACTGGTTTTCAAGTTTTGTATGAAGTAAAAATATGCAAATTTTGACTTTGAAGTGGCATTACGGGAAAACTAGATGAGCTAATTTTTTTCCGTTAGATGTTAATGTACTCTTAAGTAATGTCTACAAAACTAACACTATTTTATACAAATATAAAATTATGAATTTTTCCCCACTTGAACGCCCTTAAAGTCCCATAAGAAAAAGAGTGTAACGAAAACATTGCACGCCGGTTTGGCGAGCTTCGAATATAAGCGAAGTGGCTAACGTCGAGTGTGGCAAGGTGAACCTTATCGCTCCCCTGTCTCCGCACATCAAACGTCCTGCACATAAATCTCTGTAGGCCTACAGGTTTCAAATTTCCGCGTTTGACGCGCGGGAACTGCTTAGCGATAGAACAGAGTACCACGCTCTATGAGAAGCATATCGTCTCTATTCACAGCTCGCCGAACTGGTATGCAAGGTTTTCGTTGTAGTCATTTTCCTATGCGACTTTAAGGGTGTTCAGTCGGCAAAAATTCATAATTTTGTATTTGCACGACTTATTGTTCCTTTTATAGACGTTACTTGCGACTACATTTTCCACTAAGCTCTCATAGTTTTTCCATAGCGGCATGTCAAAGTAAAATTTTGCAGATTACGAGGGCATAGGAATAACGAAAACCAAGTGACTTAATCGAATTAAATAATTTACACCGAAATGATATATTATATGTCATTTGCTAAAATATTTAAAACACACAACAAAGTAATTTTCTCTTTTAAATTAATGGACATAAATAAAGTAAATTGTCATAATTTTCAGTTTTTTTTAAGTACAAAGGAATTTCGTTGTGTATTTAGAATCTTCAAGCATATTGCACGTTGTATCTAATTTCGATGTAAATTATTTCATTCGAATAATCACTTGGTTTTTGTTATTTGTATGTTCCCGTAACTTTCAAATTGAGACCTTGCCATGCCGCTATGTGAAGGCTGTGAGAGCTATAAAATGTTACAAGTGAAAAATGTAATCATAATTAAGGTCCATAAAATGAACACTAGTTATGCCGTACGAATATAATACTATGCATTTTTTGCACTTGAATGCCCTTAAGAGGGCGTGATACATAATTCAACGCTAAAAGCATTAATCTATAACTGAAGGTTTCTCGAAGCCAATTTACGAAAATTAAACAATAGTAATCCTAGGCAATAGTTTTAGCCAACGTTTTAAACAAAATTGTTTCCAGTGTAACGAACTTTTGAGGCACAATCTGTGACGCCGGAACCTCGTACATTTAACTGCAGTGCAAGAGATCACGTGTAACGAATTAGTAATTCGGGATAAATATTTACTCATAAAGTTGGCAAATACCATTATCTAGGATTGTCATTGAGTAATTTATCCATATTGGCTTCGAAATAAGTGTAGAAATCGATTTATGTTTTCAGTGTTTATTTATCTATCACGCACTCTTAAACTGTTTCGCGTAAAAATGAGCATGTATGACACGCAACTACAACGTTCATACGTCAGACGAGGACTTCTCGTAACTGATAGTTTCCGCCTTTTAACTGTGGTTTTAATGGTCCTTTCTTGACGGTGAAAACAGCTTAATCGGATATTTACAACGTTATATAGGCTTAAGAGAGGGAAATTAGAGTTGTTATATATATTTAAAGCACCAGGCACACACGCGGCACCACGTTATCATCATTATTACGTCATGAAATGATATGGTCGCTGTTGAAAGTCGCATAAAGCGAGCCGATAGCGGGCTAAATGCACACCAGTTCAGTGTCTTGCGCGTAGAGCTGCTGTTCTATACAATGCGCTTGCGTGGATCGCCCTTAAGGTCATGCCTTTTTATTTATTTCAGACAATTGCAAAGAACTCAAAATATTTTTTAACCAAATGCTTGGAAAAATTTTGAGACTGTGTACAGTCATACAATGCTCAATTTTGATTTAGCGTTTTTCAAAATAATGTACCGTTTGTTAGCAAAAAAATATTTTGCTTCAGTTTATCTTATTTTGACAACAAAATTTGTGATATTTCAGGGGCAAAATTCTAAAAATCCGTTTGGTGTATTGTAACAGAAAAATTGTGCTACAAACGAAGTGTAAAAACTGTAAGATGAATTTTTGATATATGTATTAATTCGCGTTAAAAAAAATTACATTTTCGAAACCACTGCAAAACTAAAGAGCGAGACTACGGGATCTCTTGGCTTTGGACACGCCAAAATTGCACGAAGGCGACTCCCGTTGCATCACACGTTAAATAAGTTACTTTTGCGTATAGAACTATTTTTCTTGGCGTTGCCCACGATGTTTCTGTAGACATGGCCATGCTTACATTAAACTATCTACTTTCAAAGGCAAGCATTTTTATTTAAAAAAAATGCTTATTTTATAGCGAATCAGCTTTATGGCCTACGCCGAATAAAAAAGTTTAAAAAAAATTGCATTTGAAAACAACGAAATGAACGCTTAGACGCATTTTTTTTAGTGATGTCGCTTTATTTGTGACAAGGCAGTATTTAAAAATATTGGCTTAGTGTCTCTGACTAACAAGCTTACTGGTCAGCATTTGGTGTACAGGTTGTCCAGAAACAACCTCATAATGAGCACACCGCGCGAATCGTGGACTAAATTGAAGACGAAAATGTTAGTGGTAAAATGTTGTACGTGCAAAATGTGGCAACACTGCACGGAGACTGTCCTTTTTTGCTCTCTTCGTCTATGTATTATTTTATGTATATTACTCCAAGTAAATGTAGAATCGTGTTAGGACTGCTCGGTATTTTAAACTGCACCCATAATATGCAAATCACAACAGTAGTAGTAAGATGAGTAAGATATCTGTGGAGCGCAAGAGGGAACTTACTACAGTGCTATGTTGCCACATAGTGCATGTAAAATGTTTATACGCCTACATAATTTTGTTGCTAACATTTTCGTCTCTAATTTAATCCAGGATTCGCGTGTTGTGCGTATTACACGGTTGTTCGTGGGCATAAAAAAAACTGCCGCCAGTAATTAAATATATTAGTGGTAAATTTTCAGCAACTTAGACAGAGCGTCTTTTCTTGATTCGAAACAACTATCAAAACATCATACATCCGTAACATATATACTTACAGATTAGGCTACTGAAATTGAGAAACTTACCCGGGGTTGAAGCCTATGCAGTGGTGTGATTTGAGGAAATACGAAGGATGGAACTTCGCATAAGGGCTAATAGTGAGTGATAGTCAACTTCTTGAATTTTTATATGTTGTCATAAATTTTCTTCTGGGTAAATTTTTGGAACGGCAACCTAACTCCGGAATAGAATACACAGTATAGAATTTTAGACACCGTAAAAATCTTTTTGTCGTTACTGTTGTTGCAGATCGAATTTCAGTTTAAAAATTCTTATTACTTTCTTAACTACAATTAGATCTGTAACAACAGTAATGGAAAATAGAGCTTTATAGTGTCTAAAATTTTATCAGCATGTATTCTATTCTACAGTTAAGTTAAAGTTCCATGAATTTAGCTTGAAAAAAGTTATGATACAAAATACAAAAATTCAAGACTGTGACTATCACTCACATCCGTGAAGCTGGTACAGTGATGTGGTTGACTAGTTCGAGTCGTTGTCAGTTCATGGTCGCCTAAACTCGCAACTTCTATGACTAGGGTCACGAACATTTCGCGAAAAGAATGTTCTCCAAGTTTGTTCCAGTGCCTTAACGTGCACATCTTCATGGCTATTGGCAGTGTGTCTTTGTGAAGTGATGGCTCTCATTTGACTGTGCCAACCACAATAAGGTTACTGCAACACCACATTTCTTCGATTTGCCGGTTGAACTTCAAGAGCAGTGAGAGTTAAAACACAGACTAAATAGTAATACAGACGCGAAATGACGAGACGGCTCATTTGATGTGGGTGAACTTCGCTGCTTTATTAGCTGTTGGAGGTTGTTGATACCAGCCCCGTGTGTGTTTGGCTCCTGCATGTTACTACAGGTTTCCTATTGGCCTGGATCCTGGCTAGCAGAGCATATGCCTTACGCTGATTGGCAGGAGGTGTTTTCGTCATATTTATGGCCAGGCAAGCTATTTTGCTGGCGTGTGTGACTGAGTTCGCCGTTCTGCTGGCTATTTTCATTATGTGGTTAAAACATCCAAACACTGTTCTTGAAGCAGATTTGCATAGGGTGTTAAAATTCAAGTTCGTGGCCCTAGCTGTGACCCTTCACGAACACACCAGTACAGCCGCCATGTGTTCCAGAAAGTATCTTGAGGCAATGGTGTGTGTCGGCCTCGAAAAACTGGCCCCATTTGCATCGACTCGAACTGCCGCAGGAACCAATTTTTGAGTCGTGACGATAAAGAACTCCTCGTCGTTAGAGCGGCGATTTTCTTCTGCCAAGCCCGACTTCACTTTGACGCCCGAACAGGAGTTGCGTGTTTTCAAGTCACGAACATGGTTCGTTTACATTAACGGCAAATTTACATACAATTTTCGCTTAATTTATTGATGTTGTGGAATATGTAGTTGCATGCTAAATAGTTGACGCGACCTTTTATTGATTCACCGCTTTTTAATGCATGACAATAAAATTCGATTGCTTGGTTTTAAAGTAATACAAATTGTTAAGTTTGTCGATACAAAATATTGAGACTTGTATTTGCCCACAAATTCGCGAATATAAAGGCTGCCACCTTTTAGAGCCTGTAAACATGGATCGTTATTCGACAGTGGCTTACTGAAAACAGTGCTCCAGATAAATTGGTAATTGGAAATCACGTTATATTGAGGCAGTAAACCCTAAAGAAGTAGTTAAAGTTTCAGCAGTGTCTCTCCTTTTATTATACACGTAGAGTCCCGGAAATTTCGCGGGTTCAACGACCAGCCGGGTACTCTTATGTCCTCAGCTATTTGTACATTGTCTGCTGCTCCAGTGAGTGGCCAGTTGTACATGTGACAAGGTACAGGGGCGTCATTTGGGGTTACAGGGGGGGGGCAAATGCCCACCCCCTGGATTTGGAATTTTTGTGTATAAATATATTTTTTGTATTTTTAAATGTAAATAATGCTAACTTAAGGACATAAAACTGAAGTTTTATTATTGAAGTATCTAATTTATACATGCTTAATTAATAAAAAAGATGTAACAAGGTCACTATCATCAGAAAACAAAATCTTGCCCCCCCCCTGGAAAAACCTGAAATGACGCCCCTGACAAGGTAGCGCGGGAATTATTTCATGCTGGTATGCTATTGGTTCGCAATCCTTAAGGAAGAATTTCAGTAACAGTGACCCAACCACAAAAGTAATAAACGTGTACAGGGGTTTGAAATCTGACATCACAAATGGATATGCGAAATTTCCGGGTCTCTAATTATGATCTTTTCACATATTTATTGAGACGAATAAATGGCGCTTTTGATAGAAAAGAGACGAAAATATTGGGAGACGTATGATGCAAATTTATGTCCGTAGACTGAGTACAAAGAGGACTTGGAGCCATGCCAGACTTTGGGCTGGATCCATCGCCTGTCAAACCTCGTCGTCCTAGCGTACACGGCCAGAGAAGGCCTCGAGACATGGCGCACTCATATACATGTACTTTAGTTACACCCACTTGTAAATAAACTAGCTGGTATGCTCAGGAACTATACCGCGCGACTGTACGTTAGCTTGCGAAACGATAGGAAAGTTTTTTTAGTTTGTTTAGAGCAAGTAATTGCAATGTAATTCGTAAAATTCAAATACACTCTGTTCTGATTTCTACAGTAGAACATGTTCTGAATAACATCATTAAATATGATATATCGCGAAAACGTTTTGTGCTAACATATCCTTTAAAACGCTATAGTTTTTCCCCAATATATTTGGTTGGTTCAGTGGTATTCTTCTGGTACAACGTTGCTGTCTTCAGACCAATATCAAACATAAAATATTACAATATCGGGATTCTTGTTGGCTCAGTCAAATAGGGTAACAGCTCCAAGTACAAGCTAAAGCCAGTAACATTCTGATAAGCTGAACGTGTGTTGAAATCCAGCAAACAGTCAAGTTTTCCCGCGATAAACCATCATCTCTAACCATCGCCGTAGAAAGTGCCACTATAAAAGTGTCTTCGTAGTAGTCACTGCCGGAACGAATTACTAACCACGTGAAAAAATCGCGTATCCTTTTCACCACAAGCTAGATTTCAAATAATTGCATGTTCCGAGTCGCTTTTGCAATTGGTGTGACTTATTTGACACCTAGAGAGCTCTGAGCCAGTCATGAAGCACCAACTAAATGCAGACACAATTCTGTAGTATCACTATGTCATCGAGTATCCAATGATAAGCTGCTGTCTGAATGAGTACACAGCCATTAAGCCATTGATGGAGGCTAGTCTACAGATCAGTGAACCAGCAAATTCTTCCAGTCTCTGCGAATTACACAGCAAAAGTTTGCATTGTTACTCCAATAGATAGGGCCATGGACTTTCCGTGGAAAGAATTTTGCCTCAGTGTGTTTCAGTGCCTTACGTTCACATCTGCAGTTCTGCTTCATAGTCAGGGATTGGACGTTTTAGCACTCACGTTTCTTGAGGTTCTAATCCCAAATTACATATGCGTGGTGTTGCAGTAACCGTATTGTGATTGGCACAGTCAAATGAGAGACGTCACTTTCCAGAGGCACACAGCCAATACCCATGAAGCATAGCTGCATATGTGCACGTTAAGTACTGAAGCAAAGTGGGACAAAATTATTTTCACGCTAAGTTCACGGCCCTGAGTATTGGGAACACTTTAATAAGTCATTCGTTATACACAGCCACACCTCTGTAAATACCGAGACTTATCGCAAGTTCAGTTAATGTTCAGGAACGCCCGCTACATTAGGCTAGTTAACCGCTGCGTCTATTCCGACAATTTTTCCCGTTCAACCCAGTTGCGCATTCGTAGTCCGCCGTTGTAGTGTTTTCTGCTGTACTCGCGGATGGGGCAATCGTCCATACATCTACCCTCGCTGGGGGCGCGTTGAAGGTAAATGTGGTTAACTGAAAAAAAATCTCACGGTGTCAGTAAAATACGATTGAAATTCTATGGCTAGTGAGACCCGGAAATTTCGCGAATTTAATTAAGAGACGTTCGATTTCAACTTTCGCGATTGGGTCACTCTCCCTTGAGGATTGTGAACCAATATCAGACCTGCATGTAAACACACTGACTCCCGCACTACCTTGTCACATGTACAACTGTCCACTCACTGGAGCAGCAGACAATGTACAAGTAGCTGAGGACATAGTGTACACAGGACTGTGGAGTCCAGCCGGCTGGTCGTTGGACACGCGATATTTCCGGGCCTATACCAATGGCCACATTCTCAGGACGCAGGCTGACAAAAAAGATTTTCAGCTACGCTCGCTTGCTAAAAGTCAAGAACAATTTGATCATTGTAGTTGAAAGTGACCCACAAGAAATCGACCCCACTAACATGGAAACCTTGGAGGAAAGATCAACATTCAGAACACTCATTAATCCACAATCGCAAATTTGAGGATCAGCCCAAAACTAAGACTGGCAATATTTGGACTGAAGAATGTAAGAAGTCTAGTAAGAAGATGGTGACTTTTGGGAGGAGAAAGCAACACCGGCTAAATGAGATCACTCACGCTTCTCAGTTGGATATGAAGGAAGATAAAAATAATAAACTTATAATTGCGACGGAATGATTTACTGTAATTTCTTATTTGTGTTTGTGCGTTATCCATCTCTCTCATTTATTAATTCAATGCTTAAACTATAACTCTCACTGTTTGAATGGCATTGATTTAATATGCGAATACAATGCTCAATCTTGGATGGCACCTAGTTATAATTGACTATGGCTAAGAACTCGTGATTATTTTTTTATGGCTAAACGTGATTATACAGTTTTTTCCACGAATTGCACACACTGACTGAATGTAGAATGTTAATATTTCTGTGTTTATAAATAGTTATTTCATTTCTCGCCTAGTACTGTAATTCATTAGTATGATTGTTTCGAACCTATTTAATTTATTAGGCAATTTGCTGAAGCTTAGTGTTTTTTTTAGTTCCTAGTCATGTATTTGATGTGCAACATTTTTTTTTTTGGGTTTCATGCTTAATTATTACATTTATTTAGTATAAATTATTACTTTTGGCTTAGTATTATTACATTTAATTTATTTCAGTTGTAGTATGTGAGTGTGTTTGCTGAAGGTTCATTGTAAGTAAAGGAAAAGTTTACCTGTATAGTCCTATACAGCAGGGACTAGATGTCGCGTTTGAGTTACGGGAACAGGCAGGCGATCAGACCTAGACTGGCTCGTGCGTCAACAACTACATCGCATTTATGCGCAGGGCTCGAAGACTGCTGTTGCAAACTTTACCTGATGTCCTCTAGGATGAAGTGTTGCAAACTTTATAATAATAGCTCAAGAATGTCTCAAACCTTTAATTACACAATTAGAGCGGATAATAGTGAGGGATAGTCTAAGGCGTAGAAGAATAGTTAACGCCAACAACGAACAAACCCCTTTTTATTAATTTTGAACTTCACCTTTGTATCTGTGTAGCCTGTATCAGCACAATCCAATGTACGAACCCAAAGCCAACTGAACTGGGAACTCACGTCTCTCGCGGCTGGTTCGCGCTTCGACTCCGGGGACGGACCGCTGCCCTGGCTGTGCCCTCCTAGACACCGGAGCTGGCTGCCCCTCGACGTGTTTGATGACCCTCTGGCTCGATGTCGTCCAGCACCTCGTGTCTCCTTGCGGCGGCTCTTCCTCGCGCAGGCTTTTCGCAAGCCTTTGTAGTCGGGGCCCGAGATGTTATTAAAACAACCTCACTCAGCTTGCCCCGCCCACATGCTGCGTTCATTGCTATGTTACTCTCGTAACACTGCGTACAATGTTTTGGTCGTTGGCTTTTTCCAATGGGTCTTTAAGGAGGTGCCCTACCTGCGCTTGAAATGCGTTACAGCGAGTTGCGAGTATTCATTTTTTGACGTAACTACTTAACGCGCATCAAAATGGTTCGTCTATATAAAGAACAGCCACTTCAATGTATGACGTTATAAGTTAACAAATTCGGTACGCGTGTTTCAAATATGATTTTCGGGCCTCCCAAAATGTCTAAAAATAGCTTTTTCAGACTGCCTTATAGGGGAATATACCAACCGGATTCGAAAAACGTACAAATAGAAGCACGCGTTGGACTTTAAACTACACTCCCCACAAACAAAACAATATGGTCACCGCATAGAGTCGAATAGGAAAATGAATACTAACAAAGCTCTCCGCACAAGTTGAGTGGCTTGCATGTAGAGTCGATACAGCATTACGTACGCCAGCCGGAGGCAACCTTAGCGCTTTATTGATTTTGTGCCACACACACAAACGCAGTCTTTATAGGGGACCGCTTTAAGCGGTGACCGTAGTATTTTATTTACGGAAAATTCGTTGCAAAGTTCAGAGCGTGCTTCTCGATTTTGGTTTTAGCGTCCGTTTGGTATCTTTTACGCGGCAGCAGTCTTAAAAAACGGTTTTTAGCCGTTTTGAGGTGCTATGAAACCATGTTTGTAAGCGTAATGTCTATAAACAAAAATAGGGAAGCATATGTTTAAATGCGTTTTCTTTTCGTATAGAATGATATCGAACGCGCGTTTGTTAGTATTTCTTAAAAAAAAAAAAAAAAAAATTCTTCTAACACACTGCAACAATGTTCATGCGCCAGCTGTGTAGGGCTCTTATCTGCGCCAGGCAAGACGATTTATAATATAAGCAGCAGCAACAAAAACGACGACAGTAATAATAACTATAAGCTAAAATGGAAGCCTGAACCACAGTTTCGACTTGCCACTACAGAAAATTAAGACAACGTATTTGTTAAGAAAAGGGGAAGAATAGCTCGTGTTGACATATGTAAGGTTAATTCTACTACTGGCTAGAAAGATCAATGTTAAAAGTTTGTCACAAGAACAATTTCTGCCGCTAGAGCGCTGGTGTAGGTAAGGGGGTGTAAATCGACAAATCAAGAGCTTTCCTTAATTTAAAGTTACATTATAAGTTGATTACTTGAATCGCGAAATTGGTTTATTTTCAATTTAAAATTAAATATTATGACTTCTAACATTTCTATTTGTATTTCAATTAAATTTTACTACGTTTCTGTATTTTATCTTGTCCATAAGCGATATCAGCGAAACTAGCGGCAGAAATTTTCCCTTTGCCAAACTGTCCCATATGAAAACACATTTTCTTTCTAACCTGTAGTAGAATTAACCTTAGTATATGCTACATGGCGATGTGACACGAGTGTTTATTGCTCGCTAGTCACAGTGCAGCTTAGTGTTTTTCACGTCTCCATTTACCAAGTCATGCCCGTTACCCTTCGCCCAAGTATAGACGTTTCACTTCTTCGATTTTTAACTGTAGTGTTGACCGAGCGCGATTGGTCACGCGGTTTAGGTCCCCTCCCCCTTTCCACGACTTTATGCCGGGATTACGATGACTTCACGTTCACTTTGCACTTTACTTTTAAATTTTACGTAAGCAGACAACACCTTGACAAACACACTTGAACGGGACCTATCACGATCGCATAACTTTATACTTACGTTCATTTTCACGTAATGAACAGCTTGTTGGTGTCAAGCTTTTAAGTTAAAGTGATACGTGAACTTATACCACGTGATCGTATAAGTCAGTCACATTTCGGAGGAATGAATGTCTTTTGCTGTGTCATGTTATTTTTGATCGTATTTTGTGTTTTTTCTCGTTATTTTTTACTTGGTACGTTATGTGGTTAGGTCTAGTAGTTTAAACAGCTTGTATTATTTTGCGAAGAATTTCGCACACTATTTAGGCGCTAAAGTAACGACCAGACAATAATTAACTGGTTTTATGATACTGTATTTGTAGCTAGGTGACATAGCCATCAATAATTGTTTAGGCCTACATAGTTAACCTGGTAAAATTACGAATTTTGTTCCATTTGCAGTATGCGTGTACCTTTATCTTAAACACTACTTATTTATTATGGTGTAGACGTTGAAATAAAATGTAGGAATAAGGAAACAATTGGTGGTTATGTGCAGATCATTTGTGTGTACCCCATCCCGGCATATCCTTAAATAAATTCTAAATGACGTATATTCGTGCTAAAGTGGAAAAAAATGCAGGAATAATAACACTAGCGGATGTACTAAAGCAGCTTCAAAATTACGAAATTCGGCTTCTGCTAGGCCTACTAAGTAGCCGTATTTTAAGACTGATTTTACAGAATTAAATTGTTGGATCTTCTGTTCTGTTTTGCATCATTTCCAGTATTCTCTACTTGGCAAAACTTGCAACTTAACGAAAGTATAGATACTTAACACAAAAACTACCAGACTTTCACTTGGCATATTCCTGCAATGTAACGTACAATTGCCATAAACATGTGTCGGTATAAGAGTTTCGTTGAAGTGAGTGAGGGTAATATTCTTAAACACTTTCATTTGCGGCCCCCTAACGAACCCACAAACACCACTAGCTCAAGTGTTGCTTGAGAGGGGAAGAGTCCATAAACAACATTCAAATAACTTTGCAGATTCTTAAATGAAAGCTAGGTTGAGAGAGCTATTCTCTGACCAGAACAAATAAAATAGTGACAAAGTTTCGAATGGGAAATCATGCGTCGTATTTATTTTTATACGTCATTTAAAGGTAATTAACTTCTACGAAGAAAGTTAATAATATATATTTGTAATTTCTGACTTCATTGAGATAAAATATTGAAAAACAATTGTGAATAGCTGAAAAATTAAAAGTGTGCGGTATAAAACAGCTACAATTTAATTTTAAAAATAACGTATAAAATAATTAGTAACGCTTTTGTGCAGACAGTAAAAATAACACATATATTTTTAAGATTAACGGACTGTGTTTGTGTTAAACGAAAAACGATAACACATTATATATGTTAGTCATATCTCTAACCATAATATTCTCTAATATCACATTGCCATTTTTGTTCCGAAGTATTTTACATTTTACACATTATGTTATTTGCGTCACTGAGGAATTATACTCGTTGAATCGTTCGCCAAATACATAAATCCCGCCTCAAAACGCCGCTCGTGCATTATTATCGAAATTGTTAAAGAAAATTATACTCCATTTTGCCAAGTTACGAACAGGTTAAGAATAGGTAGGTAATGTTCGCAAAGAGGATAGGATAGGTACATGACTCTCGCAACTTTGCGAGCCTACGCAACCGTATTCAAGACGCAAACGACTTGCCAATTGTGTTCAAGAATCCTGTTTTTATGCAGGGATAGATACGCACTGGATGCGTCACGCATTCTATCCACAAATTGACTATGAATACCAGCCTGAGAGATTTTGGTCAGCGCTCAACAGCGAAGTCTTTAGCGCTGGTGAGGGGTGACGTGACGTGAGGTGAGTATGGAGCAGTGGCGGAATGAAAGGGCGGGGAATACGGGAGGTCCCGAGAAAACCCGCCGACCAGCGGCATCGTCCGGCACGATTCCTACATGCGAGAATCCAGGGGCCGACCCGAATCGCCTTGGTGGGAAGCGAATGGTCTGACCATTCGGCCACTGTGGCCCCCAATTTCGTTGGAATAATGATTTTAGGCTAGGCTATATAATTTCATCAAAATTTACAAGCATCATTATGCATATTGTAGGGTGTTAGAGAAATTACTAATTTCAAACATCAGTACTATTATTCTCGACGACTGATTCCCCCGGCATTTTTCAGCGTCTGCTTACGGTTTGCGTGAATGGTCGTAAAATGGCGACTCAATTGTTTACGTATTATTACGCGCGAACGTGATAAAGTATTAAGTGATGCGTGAACGTGAAGTCATCGTAATCCCGACCTCAGATTCTGGAGGCCACGGTTTTGTCCTGGAGGTGGGGAATTTCCCCGCGCACCGCTGCGTCACCTTTCAGGCGAATTCCTGCGCCATTCCTTTGTTCCGTGTCACGTCCCCTTTCGCTATTCACATCCGAGGTGCTAACATTTTGCGCCCATTTTGTGGGAAGAAAAGGACGGGACTGCATTGTTGTGTTACTGCCACGGTGTTGAATTTTCCGTAGCTCATCCGATATTTCCTTGAAATACTTCTCATGTACCGCTGTACAACGTGTGATTGAGAAATTGTAGTCTGACGTGTTGATAGCACACACACACACACACACACACACACATATATATTATATATATATATTTATTTATTTGTGTGTGTGTTTTTTATTGGATGTTTAGCGGTACCTCCTTCAGATTCACTGACTTGGTAGATGGGAGAACTGGCGAGGAAATCGGTATTAAGGTTTCCGCCTACCACGAGCAATTTTGCGCGTTAGAGGCTCAGAACTGACGGAGATATAAGGGTGACATTAAGGGTACCGCCTATCCCCCGCTTCAAATACGTTGCAGTTTATTTGTAAACAGGTTTTTTTTTCTACGAAAATATTCCTCGTGTGCTCATTGTGTCAACGTACGAAAAGAAAACAAACTTCAGGCAAGGTCGGAACCTCATTGTTAACACACCATGCTAATTATAAATGCTGTTTCTAAGACCTCCAATATAACTAGAAACGGCCTTTTCAGACTTTCGAACTTCAAGCTGTACTAACCGGATGTTTGTGAAACTCAGGTTGCGACCTGCACTCACTGAACTTTTTTGCAGACTTTCCACCAATAAAATTATATTGTCACCTCTTAATGTCCCGTAGTAAAAACTGTTCGGCGGGAACCTTGCACGTTAGTTCAGCGCTTGGCTAGTTGAGGTGATGTTGGCATTTCATGCGCGCTTCCAGGTCGCTCTTATGACTCCGACATTTCTTATCCTCTAACGCGCACGTAGGCGGCATCGCCACAGCGAGCCAAGCCCTGGCCGTCTTCAATAGAAGGCCGGAGTCTTGAATGTGGCAACACTGCATCGGGTGCCTGCTGCTTGTCACTTCTTGGCCACTCTAGTCTCTGCAACGTGTATAGATGCAGCTTTAGTGGCGTGTACACGTATACACAGACTAGGGCAGCCAATAAGCGACCGGCAGCAGGCTTCCAATGCAGCGTTGCCACATTCAAGACTCTGGCCTTCTACTTAAGGCCACGATCTGTAATTTATTTCAAACAATAGCAAATACCTCGAATATTTTTTAACCAAATGCTTTGAAAAAATTAAAGACTGTGTACAGTCATACGATACACAATTTTGTCAGAGCGTTTTTTTGTAATAATGTACCGTTTGCTATAAAAAATTATGTTGCTTAATTTTGGCTTATTTTGACAAAAAAATGTGATTTTTTAGGGGCAAAAATCTAAAAATCCGTTGGTGTGTTGCAACAGAAAAATTCAGATACATACGATAATATATGTGTTAAAAGTGCCAGAATTAGTTTTTGATAAATTTATTAATTTGCGTTAAAAATATTTTTGAAACCACTGCTAAACTAAAGATCGAGGCCGTAAGACGCCCATGGCCAAGCGCGAAACTAGCGTGCAAGATTCCCACCGAATCATTTGTACTTTGGGACTCTAAGCTGTGACCGTATAATGGTTTTAATGGAAAGCCTGTAACAAAATTCAGCGCACGCTTCTTTCTGAGTTTTGCTTACATCCGGTTAGCACTTTTGAAGTAGGGCAGTTTGAAAACGTCGTTATTAGCTACGTTGGGGAGCATCGAAACTAGGTTTTTAATTAACATGGTATCTTAACAATGAAATTCCTGTCTTGTCTGAAGTGTATTTTCTTTTACCGCACATTGACACAATATGCACGTGTGGAATGCTTTCGCAAAAAAAAAAAGTATTTTCCCGCACATTACAACGCATTTAAAGCCCATGGTAGGTGGCGGCCTTAATGAACCATCCTAGCTTTAGCGTGGAATGATTTAGGCTAACCCTGGAAAGTATAAATCAGTATGTCCGGGGTCGAAAATCGAACTCGTGTCTTGTCGAATGCGAGACGTTTGTTATACTAGTGTTATATCTCGCTCAGCATTGCTGTATGTATACCATAGTAATAGTAATCTACCTCCTTACTTCACTGGTGTGAACTTTCCTGCCGATGTATCTGTATGTCCGGCGTGCAATTACTTTCGCTTTGGTCGAGGTAGGATGAGTCTCCAGCAAGATGTTTTCTGTCAAACCAATGTTAGCGCGTATATGCATATGCCCGTGAATAACTGTTTCTTTCTAGCAAAGTTAAAAACTATTGTCTGTAGACGCCACTTTTTATATCAGTCCTATTTTATTTGATTGGAGAGAGAGAGAGAGAGAGAGAGAGAGAGAGAGATAGTAAAAAATTGCTAAATATGGCATTCTCGGGGCATTGTCGCTCAGTCTCCTGAAGGCAGAGGAGAAATATAATCTGCCAGACGGATTTGTAAAACATGTCATACTGTTGTAGAATGCGGACCGACAAGATATATACGATTCAGCTATGTACACGGCAGTAAATGGACCACCAACAATGCATTCATTGTAATTCTTCTCCTTTGTTTTGACCACTTCGAACAAGTGTTTTTCACTCGCGTACCTTGGAATTCTTCCATATCCAATTTATCCCCCCCTCCAAACACTCCTATGTCAGTTGTTTCTTCAGCTTTTATATTGTTTTTTTACGAGTCATTTTTTACTTCGTGGATCCAGCTTGTCCTTGAATTTTTTATCCCGCAAATATTTGAAGATTTTTGGTTACTGTCTCGCATTCGATGTAAATGTAAAAAAAAAAATATCACCTCCCTTATTTTTTTTTTTTCATTACTTCTGATGTGTTTCGTATGTATCGATAAATTTCATTGTTACTTCGCAATTTCCAGCCTTCTGTTGTTTTTCGTGGTATTTCGAAAGAAACATCCACCGTTGCAGCATGCAATGCAGTGGAACTGCGAATTTTATTGTTTTGCGGGTTTTGTCGTTTTCTAGCTTATTAATTTGTACAGAATTTGTTGCTCATGTGACACAAACAAAGTTCTCAAGGCCATGTTAATAAGTTAGAGAGAGAAAGAGAGTAAGGGAGAAAGAGAGAGAAAGAGAAAGAGAGAGAAAAAGGGAGAGAGAAAGAGACAGAAAGTTATATATATATATATATATATATATATATATATATATATATATATATATATATATATATATATATATATATACTTATACGCTAGCTTTCAATTGTGCGCCCAGAAACCACTTAATAGAGACTTCTATGTTTACAGTACGGCTTGAAAGTGCGCAGCTGGGTTATTTAGCTCAGTCATTCTTCGTCACTTTGTTCGAAATTTACATCAAATGCAGATCTAAAAAATACAGAAAGATCTCACTGTTTTTTTTATACCATATATTTTTGAAGAAGTTCATGGCGTTTAATTTCAACATAAATAATTTAAGTTTTTTTTTATTGTTTGCTCGTTTCCTTGACATGAAAATTGTGTGTTTCCAAATGCTTTTATGCAAAGATTATAAAAACTAAAAAAATATATGCTGGGAAACTGTATTCGCTAATAGTGTTTACGAAGTAAATACCACACCGCGCAAACACAAGATAAAGATTAAGCTTGTGAGCACTTTTTCTCTTTAAATTGTTTAACAAACTCTTTGCATACGTTTGGAAAATTGTTTTTTGCCATAATAAACATAAATGTTTCAGAGGGGGCGGCGGTTGCCGCGGTGGCAAAATGGTCAGACCATTCACCTTCCACCAAAGCGATCCGGGTTCGATTCTCCAGCGGGGCCGGTCCCCGGATCTTCGCATGTGGGAATCGTGTCGGACGATGCCGTTGGTCGGCGGGTTTTGTCGGGGATGCCTCTTCAATCCGGTACTGCCCCATACTCAACTCATGTCAACCCTAACCAGCGCTAAAGACCTCAGTGTTAAACGCTGACCAAAATCACTCACTCACCTATGTTTCAGTTAGAATATTTACTGGAAAATGTACTTTCATAAATATCTCGGTATTACTGGTACAGTGGTAGAAATGGATAAAAACTAATGAAACTATTAAACATGAGAAGTGGTTCCTTACAAAATGGGAGAAAATAATATAAACGACCTGTTGTGTGCGTCGGTTTACGTTAGTTTGGGGTTCCTATTTATGCTGTTTTTTGCGAGTTTAATTTTTAAAATCCTGAATGGAGTCAGATATCGCAAAATCGGTACATATAAATGTTGGAAATTGTTGTACCATGCAGACTTAATTTTTTAAAAATAAGTTTTTATAATTTTGGCTATTAATTGACTGTAATAAAATTTAAATAAGTCGATAGCTAGCCAAAATTGTAGAAACTTATGTTTTGAAAAGAAGAAATTAGGCTACATAGTACAAAGAATTTATAGCATCACTATGTAATGGTTTTGCGATACCTGATTCCTTTCAGGAGGATTTAAACAAATTAAACTCGCAAAAACAGCATAAATAAGAACCCGTGGCCTTAAATGCAGAGGTTAGATCCATTGTATTGAACTTTGTTTAACTGTTCCGTAACAGAAATCGGTCAACAAATGTGTGCAATCCATGATATGTTTTTTATATTAACTGCGACCAAGAGGAAATGAGATAAAAAAATGCGATATTCCAGAATTTGTAAGGATTTAGCTGTTGGCGTAAACAGTATGGCCAGTTTAGCACAAAACGAAGTGGCATATGTTTACACATGCATCGCAAAATTTTCGAGTGTTGGACTTTTAGTGTTTTTAAGAGGGATGGAGCGCTAAATTTAAGACATAATTTTTCCCCTCGCTTATTATAGAAAATCAAGGCTCGACAATCCGTAGATTCCACTTTTGTACACCTTCATACTTTATTACATAGTCACAGATGTTCTTATTTTTGGAGTACTGATTGCAGACAGGAAAATGGTCTCTTTTTTTTCCTGTCTGCTATCACTGCTCCAAAATTTAGACTGTCTGTGAAGTAATGTAATAAGTTGTACAAATGTATCATTTCCGGATTGTCGAACCTTGATTTTTTGATAATGAGGGGAAAAAGTTATGTCGAAAATTGTGAAAATTCACTGCTTTGGTGCACCATCCCCCTTAAGGGCGCCGGTCACCTCAGTTTTCTACATCTTTTTATATTTTTATATTTGTACCAGATATTTTTTTTTCTTATTTTAGACATAAATTGTGACTAAATCTTCCTCTTAGAAAATGGTTGTATCTCTCATAGTTTTCGCATAGTGAGCCGTAAACGTCAAATTTTGCACTTTACGGTTTTATGTACGCCACTAAAACCAACTGACATACCAAACCGAAAAAAAAATCACAGTGTATAACAATGTTGTAGTCTATGATTTGACATATATAAAAACCAAAATAAATAAATTTTTGTATTTTAAAAAATTTATTTTTAAACTTTCATTTCAAAATTCAGCATTTTTATTTAATACAAAAATATTTTACATTTTGTTTTTATATGTGTCATTTCATAGCCTACAACATTGTTATACTCTGTGAATTTTTTCGGTTTGGTAAGTCAGTTGGTTTTGTAGCGTACATAAAACCGTAAAGTGCAAATTTTGACGTTTACGACTCATTACGCGAAAACTATGAGAGATACAACAATTTTCGAAGAGGAAGATTTAGTCACAATTTATGTCTAAAATAAGAAAAAAAATATCTGGTACAAATATAAAAATATAAAAAGACGTTGAGAACTGAGGTGACCCGCGCCCTTAAGGCGTCTTTGCACTGCCACAACAACCCGAGGCAACAAGCAGTTGACGGTTGCTTGTGCAGGTTGTTGAGAAACTGTAAACCCAACTTAACAGTGAATGAGTTGTGCCTATATTGTGATTGTTGTCTGTGCGTTGAGCATTATCGAGCATAGGCCTACTAAACGGCCGTTTATCGAAAACTGTCGTTTGTGGTAGCTCAATAACACGAGGCAATTGTCTAGTTAACATTCATTGCAGTGGATTCGTTTTATGGAGCACTCACCATTGCCCACGCCTTCATTCGTGTGCTTCTCAATTCAATGCGATAATATGTTTAAACATACATCTATTTCACATTTTAATATAAATTAATGAAAAAAAATATATATGTGCGAATCCCATGCATTTTTAACCGATTACAAAGCACTGCCTCTTTGATTATGCATAATATCATTCCAACTAATCAAAATTATCTTATGTAGTCATTAAGAATATGTATTTCTATTTTCAATATTATTACAAAAATTAATAAAAAATATATTTTTTTGTTTTGGTAAAAGAAATTCATAAAATCTTTTTGGCACTTAAAATTCCACGTAAGTGATATTATTAACACTTACAATAATATTTTTAATGAAATATTTTCGTAATTTTTTTTAGCAATGTAAAAAAAATTTCTGAAATGAACAATTTCTGAAAATTCTAAATCCTGCAAAACATTGTTTTACAGGTAATTAAATAACGTTTTAGAAAAAAAATATTGTTTTCACTAAATTTAAGGGTGCTCCGTTTTGCAACACCTACCCGGATTTGTCACCACCACCCCCTTATGTATATATGTTTTTTTCTTTCTTCCCTCGTCATCAACCTAAGCGGGCGCACGAGGCAACTCACCACAGTTTCATTTCAATCGGATGAACGGTATAGAAACGCACACGTTGTCAACAACTGTGTATATATATATATATATATATATATATATATATATATATATATATATATATATATATATATATATAGACACACACACAGTATATGGTTGGAATCAGCAACTCAGGAAGTTTTTTCTCATGTTCACAAATGTTCAATGTGTGAACCTTCAATCACACGACACACGTCCAGTCTATATTCGAGTTCAGCCCACATTCGCGCCAAAGTCTCCACATCGATATCAGTCACAGCAGCAGTGATGCGTCCTCGTAAGTCAGCGATGGTGTGGGGGAGTGGAGGTGTAAAAAACAGTGTATTTGATGTAGCCCCAAGGTGTCAGGTCCGGTGAGCGTGGTGGCCATGCAAGCAACTGCAGATTGTCAGCTGATGCACGAACAATCCATCGTCGTGGTAGCTCACTATCCAAAAAATGACGAACATCGTTGTGGAAGTGTGGTAGAGCACAATCCTGTTGAAAAATGAAATGGTCACTATCCTCCTGAAGCATGTCCAGGTAACGCTGTGCAGTGATCGTCGCCTCTGCAAAGAAAAGGGCCCATACACTTTTTGCCTTGACAAAGCGCAAAACACATTAACCTTTGGGGAACCACGGACATGTTTGACAACAACATGGGAATTTTCTGCCCCCCCCCCCCATATCCGCACGTTGTGCCGATTTACTGTACCGTTTAGGTGAAAGGTAGCCTCATCACTGAAAATCAACCTGGAAGAGAAATCGTCGTCTTCTTCCATTGGGTCCTGCATATCACTGCAAAACTGTTCCCGCAAACGTTTATCGCAGTGTGTAATGCTTTGGAGCAAATTAATCCGATATGGTTTCATTTGCAGGCGTTTTCTTAGGACTCTCCAAACAGTTGATTGCGCAATGCCTAGCTCCCGACTGGCACGAGACGTTGATTTATGTCGACTTCTGATGAATGTTTCTCGGATCCGTTCAACCTGTTCCACGTATGTTGATTGCCGCCCACTGCTTTTGCCTTTGCAAAGGCATCCTTTTTCCTTAAACTTCTGTACCCAGTCGTAAATGGATGTTCTGCTAGGTGGAGCCTTGTTAAATTTGGTTCTGAACCTTCGACGCAATGTGGTTGCAGACGCGCTCTTGCAGAACTCCATCACGCAAAATGCTTTCTCCGTTGGTCTAGCAGCCATATTACTGTCTGTGGATACTGCTGCTGGGTATCACTGTAACAAAAGAAAACTTAATGAGTTGTTGATTCCAACCATATACTCATAACATATCTTACCTCTACGCAAAGGTTATTTCAATCACTTGAAAGTGTTCAGATCATTTTGAATAATCTTGTATATATAAAGGTTTTTTTCTACAAAAACTGTTCGTGGAACTGTATTATCGATCCTCATACTAGGCAGTGTTTTGTCGTGAGCCTGGCGTGTTCGAACGTATATACGTCGATCAGGGTAACCTACATGAATGCACGCCAGCTTTCTAATGTAATCGATGTTTCGCTCCGAGTGCATGTGTCCTTTTGGACTAGTGGTTTCAGTTCATATTGTTAAACACCACCCATTGCGGTTGGCGTAGTGGCCAGAACACTCGCCACCCACCAAGGCAGTCCGGGTTCGATTCCCGGCCGGGCCTCTCCCCGGATTTTCGCATGTGGGAATCGTGCCGTACGATGCCGCTTGTCGGCGGGTTTTTCTCGGGGAGCTCGGGTTTCTCCTCTTCCGTCTCATCTCAACGCCTCTACACTGTAGGGCCACAGTTCATGCCATAATTAGGGCCAGCGGAAGTTTGCAGGCGCCCAATCGTATGTCTGCATCCGGGTAGGGGCGGAACAACAGAGTCGGCAAGAGTATATCCCCCCTCCTTATGAATTCTTGGAGCAGGGGAAAACCTTAATATACCTGTATACATACAATAATCTTACAGGTTCTTTATTTTCGTAATATGGTACATAATTTAAGTCATTATATGAATGTAAAACTCTATTATCCTGGATGGTGATCATTGTGCTACCTTAATTTGTGGGGAGGAGGGCAGGGCCATTCTGAAAAATTTTAATAGTTTTGATAAATTTTATATTTGTACGAGATGTAGTTTGTTTTATAGACATATGTTGTGAGCATTTTACACAGTTATGAAAAAAAAATTCTAACTTTCATAGTTTTTGTGTAATGGTGTGGTAAAGCCAAGATGTGCATAAAACGGTTTTGTACAAGAATTGAAATCAAACTGGCTTACGGAAATGAAATAATTCACAGTGAAAAACAGTGTCGCGCACTAATACATGTCTTGACGTAGTCCGTGACATTGTTTTTCAGTGTGAATTATTTTATTTCAGTACGTCAGTTGGTTCAAATTAGGGTATTATTTGCCACTATACAAAAGCTATGAACCACATTCTGAGACTGAACCTATCAAAGTTAAATCTTCATTTCAGTACCAAACCATGTTTCAGGACTGGTGGTTTGTATGATTGTAGACCTTTTTAACGATACACGCTATCCAAATATGCAATACTCTACCTAGGATACTTTGGTAAAAACCTTGATCTTAGCCCTAAATCCAACATAACGTGTTTGGAATCGAGTAGGCCTACATTCTTCTACAAATGAGAAGCACTACTGCAGAGATGACCAAATTTTACATTGGTTTATTTTTTACAGAAGATAACAGTGCCAATGAAGATATTTATACACATTTCCTGCATTCTTTAAGAAAATCTATTTGGTACTAAAACTAATGTTAACAATATCTTGATTCAAATAGGGGCCTATATAATATTACATATGCATAACGATTTAAATGTTGCACCAAAATTTAAACTAAGTTGGTTACAAAACGCATGTTGTACAGTTTCATTGCGGAACACGTTACTTCTGTTATTTAAAATGATACAAACGAAAAGTTAAAATATGATTTATTTTCAAAAATATAGTCCTATGTAAAAACCTGGTCTTATATGTATGTTTATTTTTCGTGACATAAATGCGTCCTTAGTTAGCCAACGTTAATTATGATTTAGAATTTATGTGTCACCTTTATATTTTTAATAATAAATTCCTGCATTAGAGCTTTAAACCCTCGAACATACTCTTCTCTGTAGTTAGAGCCATTAACTTTTCGCGAAAAGAATTTTGCCCCAGTTTGTTTCAGGGCCCTACGTGCACATCTGCAGTTCTGCTTTATGGTTATTAGTAGCGTTTCTTTGTGAAGTGACGTATCTCGTTAGACTATACCAATCATAATAAAGTATTGCAACATCACATATCTGTAATTTGCGGGTATAACGCCAAGACACGTGAGAGTTAAATCATCCAATCACTGACTACGAAGCAGAACTGCAGATGTGGACGTGAGGCACTGAATGGGGCAAACTTCTTTTCGCGAAAAGTTCATGGCCCCATCTATGGTCTATATGAAGATTGTTATTTTGTCAAGGGAACTTCAAGTATCTGACGTTTTGTTTAAATATTAGTTTGATTTTTAAATTTTACTATGTTATTTAACAGCTGTAAATCGTAATGAGTGATTAAATTAAGAGTATTTGCATGTCGGAGTAGGTAATCGCAGCAACATATGACTAGTAACCACATATTCGCTTGCGATGGCAAACAGTCGCGTTTAAATAAGAAAGGTCGTACAATCCTTTGACCTCGAGTAGGATCCTGAGTTACTGGCGGGTATGATTGCGATGAAAAAGATATCGCGCTCTTAAGCCATCTTTTATAGAAGGCCGGAATGATAAATGCGGCAACGCTGCATCCGTGGCCTGCTTCCGTTCGTGATGGCAGCGAATCTAGCGGTAGAATTTTTTCCTGTGCCGAACTGTACCATAAGAGACACTTTCTTTCTAACCTATATTAGAATTAACCTTATTGGAGTTACGAGAAGCAAGTTCCTGTCTTAGTCGCTAGGGGCACTAGGAATAAGTGGCTCCTATATCGATGGGTACAAGACCAATGCTGACGATCTATCTCTATGTGTTAAAAAATTTAACGACGCCCTATTGCAGCCCATAACACGCAATGTCCTATACCAAGTTTTTTTTGTTGAAAAGAAAATAGTTACCTCCACCCATACTAATGAACACAATTCCCTGTCTTCGGCTGCAATGTGTCAGCGTTCAGTTTGGTAGTGTAACAAAAATGCAGCGTAACAGTCTCGTTCTTTTATAACTTGAGCTATGATTTTATGGAGAAAAGATTTTAGCACCAATTTGTTTCAGTGCCTTATGCGCTAATCTGCAACTCTGCTTCCTGGTCAGTGATTGGATGTTTTAACTCTCACTTGTCTGGCAAATCACAGACGTATGATGTTACAATTTCCTTAAACTTTTTGGTACAGTCAGCTGGGACAGTTTTGTGAACAAAGACACGCTGCCAATAACCATGAAGCACAGCTGCCGATGTGCACGCGAGACATTGAAACAAAGTAATGTAAAATTCTTTTTAACGACAAAATCGAGGCTCTATTTATAACATATTTGCCCTATATTGTAATGCTAAAACAGCACCACTGTACTAATAGCGCTTTCAATCATAAAGGTTTAAGAGAGCGTGGTAGATAAATAAACTTTGAAAACATCAATTGATTTTTACGCTTTTTTCGAAGTCAATATGAATAAAATACTCAATGATAATCCTAGATAATGGTATTTTCCAACTTTATGAGTAAATATTTATCCAGAATTACTAATTCGTTACGCGTCATCTGTTGCGCCGCAGTAAAATGAACGAGGTTCCGGCGTCAGAGATTGTGCCTCAGAAGTTCGTTACACCGGAAACTATTTTGTTTAAAACGTTGGCTAAAACTATTGTCTAGGAGTGCTATTGTTTAACTTTCGCAAATTGGCTTCGAGAAACCTACAGTTGTATATTAATGCTTTTAGGGTTGAAATTATGTACCGCGCCCTCTTAAGCTCAATAGCATTGGCAGATATGCCAGACCTGTAATTCTGAGCCCGTGGTGTAATCGTGTACATGCCACTAAAACTGCCCCTTGACAAGCCACACAGACGTGATAGGCAGCAGGCCCCCGATGTAGCGTTGCCACTTTTAAGAGGGCGTGGTACATAATTCAGCACTAAAAACATGAATATATAACTGTAGGAGTCTTGAAGCCAATTTGCGAAAACTAAACAATAGCAATCCTAGACAATAGTATTAGGTTACGTTTTAAACAAAATTGTTTCCAGTGTTACGAACTTCTCAGGCACAATCTGTGACGCCGGAACCTCGTGCATTTTACTGCGGCGCAAGAGATCACGCGTAACTAATTAGTAATTCTGGATAAATATTTACTCATAAAGTAGGCAAATACCATTATCTAGGATTGTCATTGAGTATTTTATCCATATTGCCTTCGAAAAAAGCGTAGAAATAAATTAATGTTTTCAGCGTTTATTTATCTACCACGCATTCTTAAGATTCAGGTCTTCTACTCCATGCCGAGTAATTTTCTTTTCTTGTGATAATGTCTCGTGGACGTTTTTGATGTACTGCGATAACTAGGAAGGTATTACAAGTGTGTTGGATAGCTATCTGTGCCTGTGCGAATGTTCTTTTTACGCATGGAGGATAGTCTACAGGGCAGCGAACCCGCGAATTTTTTTCAGTCTGCAGTGATATAGGCCTATAGTGGGAAAAGCGGTTTGTTTGCTATACTTCAATGAAATGTATTCATTTCTGAAGCTTTACGTCCTTGTCCGAAGAGTGTTTTATTTTCGTGCATTGGAACTATGGCCGCATGTGGAATAGTTTCGTAAAAAAAAAAAAAAAAGAATTTCCACGCACATTACAACGAATGATGTTATAACAGCTTCGTGATCTGCCATGTATTATGCAAATGCACACACATATATCGACAACTACGCCGTACTTTTCACGGGGGCCGCGTCATCATCTTCTATAGCTGTTTTGTAGTACCATTAAACCATCTTTCTTCCCGCTCGCAGACGCAATTGTTTCATGTTAGGCAAATCGTTTACAAACGTACAGTTACCTAAATTCAGTCGTACGTTCTGCGCCTACTTTGCCGAAATCTATTGATATGACATTTTCAGTTATGAGATATTTTTACGCCTTTTGACTTCCGAGTCCATAATGAAGAGCTTGTGATTGCTGGAGATGATCGAAATAAGCTTTGTTGCTGTCACAAAATTGTGTGCCATTATGGACCTCACAATTTCTTTTTGGTGTCCACAACATTTTTTGCTGCACCCAGTGAAGTTTTCCAGTGACGGCTACAAAAATGTGTTGTAACCAATACAAAAAAATTGTGAGGTCAATATTGACATTTTATAGCTGTTTCTGTGAATACGTAGTTGGAATCGTTGCATGCTTTCGCTGCTGTTGTCCTGTAGATGTCAGCGTCTGTCTGGAGTTCAGTAGTTTTTCAGTAGTTACTTCCAACAATGACGCTGCTAAACAAATGAACCAACACCTACGCGAGGGAGTAGTGTCGATGGTGTGTTATTGAGCTTTATTGAAAGTGTAGGTTAGTTTCATATTTCAGTAAGTTGCATGTAAATGCATATATCGACATGCGAAGGTTTTTGTCAGATATTTCAAGTGAGTGAGTGAGATATTTTTGGTCAGTGCTTAACATCGAGGTCTTCAGCTCTGGTGAGGGGTGACATGACGTGAGTATGGAGCAGCGCCGGAATGTAAGGGCGGGGGAAACCGGAGATCCCCGAGAAAACCTTCCCACCAATGGCATCGTCCGGCACGATTCCCACTTGCGAAAATCCGGGGACCGACCGCGCCGGGAATCGAACCCGGATCGCCTTGGTGGGAGGCGAGAGGCCAGACCCCTCGACCACAGCGGCCCCCTTATATTTCAAGTGGGGTCTGAGCGCACATGTTGAATTTTTAATTAATAAATAGTTTTATTTCAATTGAAATTGCTGAAAAAATATTATGTTACGCTTCGACATTATAAAATCGCCTTCGGTACTTGCCAGCTATTTTTACATACGCATTATCTGATGACTCTGAAAAGGAGAGACTATGTTTAAAAATAGTGCTTGACTAATTGTGTCCTCACTATTGGCCAGATGTTTTGGATTTATGAGTTTACAGCAAGGTAATGTATTTTACTAGGTCACGATAATGTAACATTTCTTATATATGTCGTTAAACAAATTAGCAATACAAAAATAAGTAATTCCAACTCAGCTTGTAAAGAACCACCTTATCTGTACATTATTTTGTATTCAGAAATGTAACTTTTCTTAGTAAATATGTCTCTAAGTAATAACTTAGCTATGCGTTCAGTCAGCTAAACTCTTTCCCGTACTTTCTATTCATGCTGGTTTTGCGGCTTATGTATTTTTTTATTTTATAGGGCACGGATACAATAAAACAGTTATACAGAGTTATGTTCAAAATGGAGTATGTCCAAGTAAATAAATCCAATCATCATTACTGTCGTAATGGTTGGAAATGCTTACTGTAACGATGAATACCGCAATGTCCAAAACCTACGCTCAGGCACGTGGTAAATGTTCAGGTCCAGGCGAACTAGGAAATTGTCTGGAATCACAAAATTCTGGTCGCGGTTCTTCAAGACGGGAAAAAAGAAATGTTGATTACGGAGAATTAAAGTGTAAATTTATATTGGGTTATGGATTTTGAGTGTTTCGTCACGTTAACTTCATTTGTATCCTGGCTGTTCGCTGATTCCGAAGATATTTTCGAATTATTTTAATAATATGGGTAGTAATGAAAATATGGCAAAAACATGTGGCCTGGATTAACCTGGGTGAGTTCAGGGCCTTAGACAGGATTTTGTTTGGTTGAGGGAATTTCTCGAATTTGGGAATGTTATGAATTAATACCGAACCCCAACCTCTTCAATAAAGCGGGGAGGGTGTATGGGTGTCCTTCCTAGGAAAAACTTGAATATGATGAAAATGGTACTATTTTAGCACTTTCCATAAGGGAAGTGGTCTAGCCCCCATGCACCACGCCCGGCTACAGCGTCGCTGGTCAGTAACAAAGGAAACGGATGTTGTGTCTGGGCGCAGTTCTCTTTATTAGTTCAAGGAATGGCGGCTGAATTAACGAGCGGACTCGTATTGAACCTGACACCACTTCGCTGAGGAAAGATCATGAGACCAAGGTTAACGACAGGATGCTTAACAATGGCAAGTTTCCTACCAACTGCCGCATTAACAACATCCTTCACGCCGCAGCTGCAGTCGCCGCGTTCATTCAAAGCTTTAATGGCTTCGAGGGTGGCGGAAAGTCCATGAAACATGAGTATCGACGGTTCTGGCACGCAGGCGGCGACTGGGACGTGCTCAGAAACACTGCGGTAACTCACCGAGTTAACCTTGCACGTGTCCTCTCGGTCATTTCGTCTTTCTTCCCAAGCAGACAAAACGTTGTGCACATATTTATATGGCCGTCTGAGTTGACGGGTTATGAGCGTTCGACGCCTGGAAGCACGTGCACGAATCCTCCCCCTAACGTCTAGACGCAAATCACTGAAATAGCGTGCAGTTTCCAGCCCAAGACTAAAGTCACCTGCCTACTGGCCGCGTGTTTGGGAGAGTGAGTCACGACGCCAAGGGCGATATTGACCGACTCATCGGGTGCGGTATCGCCTCTATAGCAGGACACTGAAAGAGCGTGCAGTGATATCGTCGATGACTCGCCTGACTGACACTTTCAGAGGTGACCTTATCTTTTTATCGGTGGAAAATTTGAAGCAAAATCCATTGTATTGTGTTTCTAGAGTTGTTTAACACGAGTCCCATGGGAGGGTTTTCATATATAATAAGTTGGAAACTATGTTTTCAGCCATTTTTAGGAGGACAGAAATGATTTTTGTAATTTACATGATGCTTTGAAACTGTCTTTCCGTCATCGTCTGAAGTGCAGTTTATTTCGTACATTGGCACATGAGCACATGTGGAATCGATTCGTAAAATAACGTTTATACTAACGTGCCATTAAGTGATGTCCCTGTCATATTATAATGTACCGTAAATTGAGATTACTTAGCTGCCCTTTGGGTAACTGTGCACCACCAGGTTAATTTCAATACATTTTAAAATTCTGGTACACTCGTCATTATAAAGCATTGTTTGTTATTAAAGCTATGAACAGTGAAGCCTTCAACAAATTGAAATTCTATAAACCTTTATTTGGAACAGTAATATGTTATGCAACGTTACCCCGAAATTTGGTAAAATTACCCAACGTTATGGTAATATTGGAGTTATATGTGTATTACACACGTATACCTTTTAAAACATTCTGCGCTAAGATTTTCGTATCTAAAGAGGCTCGAAAAACATCTATTATTGCAAATTTCGGCCGCTATAGAATATAATTTAAGTGTGGTCAGTATCCGTCAAGTTGGCATAATGGAACTTCTGCATTTAATTTGGCATACAATTTTTCTATAATGTTTATGCTTTGACAAGGCAAAGGGAATAGTTTCTTACATTGTATACAGTTGACATTGTTTAACTAATATTGCTTATACTATACCTGTGACCATTCGTATAAATAAATGACTTTCTTCCCTCGGAAGGTTACTAGACAACTAAGAAAGGTCGTGAAGGTGTAACAATAAGATAATGCTTTTTTAATATATGTGCCATGTCAGACGGGAAATGTTAATAAATCTCATTGTACAGAACGTACAGCGAAAATTGAATCATTTGAAGATGGCAGGTACTGGATCCCCCTTAAGGCGTGTTCGGAGTTACGTTTTTTCTCAGAGACCAGTAAACGTGCGTCCAATATGCGTATCTACGAAAAGAAAACACACTTCTGACTACTTGTGAATGTGACTTTCAAGATACCATGCACATTGGAAGCATTATTTTAAAGCCCTCAAACGTTGCTAAAAAATACTTTTTCACGCGGTTGTTTCTCAAGATGTATGTAACGGATGTGTTCGATATTGAGTTCTACAAGTACATTGGACTTTGTTACAGTGACGCGTTCAATAAAATGATAGGGTCACCGCTTGAAGTCTCGCAGTAAAAACGTTACCGCGGGAACACAGCACGCACGTTTAAGACTTGGGCCGTAGAGGCGATATCACAATACATGTGCCGGCCGGTGTCGCTCGTAGCGCTTCGTCGATGTTCGCCTCACACATACAAACATACCCTTCACCAGGCGACCGCCTTAATGTATGCTGGTGAACTTGACATGGGTGTACACACGTGTAGTGTTCTTTGAATGCTATTCCAGAGCAGACATCACTCATTCAGGATGAACAGATTTCTTACAGTACTGTAACTGTACACCGCTCAGCAACCTGGACAGACAGCCACCTTAATGATTTCATGTTACTTTTACGAATTTGTTTACTTTGAGTGTAATGTTTGGTGTTGTAGGTAATGTGATTGTATAATTATGCGAGACTTAATTGTATAAAATGAACGCCAAGTGTTTTGAAGCACCTTATGCATGTGATGCATGCCATAAAGAGGAATATACACGATCAGAAAATACGAATACAGACCAGTGGCAGCAAAGGAGGGATGCAGATTCTTAGAACTGTATAATCTTGATACCAATGACTAGGTCCACGATTTTGTCGCGAAAAGATTTTTGCCCCACTTTGTTTCAGTGACTCACGTACACATCGGCAGTTCTGTTTCATGGTTGTTGGCAGCGTGTCTATGTTCAGACACGTTTCTCATTTGACTGCACCAATTAGAATAAGATTAATGTGAGTCTGTACGTCTATAATTTGCCAAGGCCAATGAGAGTAAAATCATCCAACCATAGACGATGTAGCAGAGCTGCAGGTGTGCACATGACGCATAGAAACTAAATGTTACAAAAATATTTTCGCCATAAAATCGCGGCTCTACCAATGACTATGAAAGATGAACCGGCTACTGAATCTTTTGTGACCACTCACCAACAAGCGTCTCGACAACTGCACCTATACCTGCACAGTAAGAACACTTTATTTGCTCCAGCGATTTTTATGTTGCTGAAAAGAAATTTTCTGTTTAAAGTTTACAGTAATGGTAACAACATTTCTTCGAAAGATTCTTGCAGTGAGGGTAAATATTTAGTGAAAGAGTGTGGTCATGCGTCGTTGTAGTACCATGCCGTCTCATAAAAAAAAGACTGAAACAACTCACTCTTTTTTTCCTGAGACGGCATAGCAGTATGTCCACAATTTTCCACAAAATAAATGGTAACAAAAATTGTGTTTCCATTAAGATAATTTTCTATTACTCTTTATAATGAAGTTGATTGTGGTATTTACAACACAAGCTTTATGTTTTAAAAATAATACCTATGCTACAAAGAAACTGATGTTATTTTCAAAGAAACATTTTAAAGAGCAGACGTAGTAACACCAAACATATGATTTCGTTTTATTGCTCTTTACCACAAACTAAATATCCTCAGTAGTGTAGTATAGTTCCTTCTATTGCAGGAGCCTTGGAGCCGGATCACCGGATCTGTTCAGCATGTGTCTCGTAATTAAATGTGTACGGTCTACCCACCATCTTGTTTAATGTCCGTTGTCTTGATACCTAGCTACCCTCATTGGCTCCACCTTCTATCTTGTTTTTTTTTATATTTTTTTATTTTTTAATTAGTT